>NDGN011292636.1:0-37000 GCA_002564285.1 Tympanoctomys barrerae
TAGCTGTATATCTATCCTAACTATTCTGTATATACAGATATAAAATGGTCCTTCCTTTGTATCGCTTTTTTTTGTTTAGTCCTGTCAGAGATGGGTATTCCATTGACACTTAAATACTATAAGTACAAGCAATTTTTCTTGCTCCTATGAAAGAGGTTAGTTTTTCTCATTGAAGGTGGGCCAGTTTCACTCTGTTCATGAAGGCATCCTGCAGAATTCGGCTAGCATTGCTTCCTAAAGCCTCCTCAAGTGCCATCTTGAAGATTGTGTATTTTCTCTTAATGAAAAGATAGGCAGGAAAGAAAATACCTTTCCTTTCTATCTTCTTTTCTCTTTTTTTCCCCTTAAAAAACTTAGGATGATGTTGTGATTAACTTGCCTTTTGCAGTGTAGTGGATATGACAGCCAACCAAATTAATCCCATTATGCAAAACCCAGTTCACAAATGGGTTTGCATTTTTGCAAAATTATGTCAATTTCCCTATAAATTGGAGAGACTGTGTCAGTTTTCTGAGCAGCACAGAGATGCTACCCTGCGCTGTATGTCTCTATCTCTCTAATCCAGAAAGATACAGATTTTAGCTCCGTGGTACAAATTAGGATTCACAACTTCAATGCTGATGTTTTTGTTTACACGAGACTTGCCTGAGAATCGCCATTCATTTTCAGGTTCGGTTACAATCTCCTTCTGCATCATATCTGTAGCATTCCGGGTTTGGAGAAAATGGTTAACACAAAATCCTTAATGATTTTTATATTTAAAATGGGATTTGTTATTTCTTTGCACTTGTGAAGCACTCAGCCAGGCTCCGGCAGGCCCTCGCCCGCATCTCTGCCTCTCTGTCTGCATTCGAGGGGTTGGACAGCAGAGACGGCTTCCCAACTGCCGCCCTCTTGGCCAGCGGCAGACAGGCTGTTGGTGGCCAAATCTGTCTGGCATTGACTGTGATCTGTGAACTCCCTGTATCTGGACCAACTTGTCAAATTAAGCCCGTTCCCGCTCTGAGCCGCAGAGCAGCCAGGATCTGAAGGGCTTTGCACTCTGACCTGGTCACCAGCCCCTGGAGCCTCACGTCTGCTGGGTGGACGCTGCCTCTCACCTGGTTCATTTCGAATGCAGCAGCCCCCTCCCCGTGAGCCGCACGTTGCCTCCTCTCTGTCTCTCTGTCTTGTAAAAGGAGAAAGAAAAAGCTTCCTTGTTTTGAAGGCTGGCGCTCCAAGGGCTAAATTACTTACTGAATTCAGAAAATCTATTTTTTAATGGTTATTCTTTCTTTGTGCAGCACTTTTTATTCTGGTGATGCTTTCTTGAACAGTGAATTGTTGACTTTTTATGCTTTAGATTTATTAGACATGTGTCAAGTTGTCAACCTCCTACCGTTTGCATTTGTGTCCACCTTGCAAACAGCAGGGAAAAATACTTTTTTTTCTCCGTGAACGTTCACTTCTTGGCAGTTCTGAAACAAATTTTTGAACAGTTGCTGTTCCTATTGATAGCAATAGTTTGATGTTTCAAAAAAGCCAGGGTTTTATTTTCCCCTAAATTTTTGACATGTTCTGTCATATCATATCATATCATACCCTGATGCATCAAAAACAAAAAAGGGGGAGGGCACCGCCCGCACTGTTCACAGAGATCATGAGCCTTCGCTAAACACCCACCCATCTGTTCGCCGCTTTAGTCCTTTTGTTCTCTCTCCAATGCTGGTATTCCTCAATAAAATGTATTTGTGCTCCTAAGATGCTGCAGTATTCTCAGCCCAGCTTCTCAATCTTTGTAAGAAACAGTTTCAAGGAATTACGAGACGATTTGCGTTTTCCTACGTAGGGCTGGGTGGTTGGAAATTTAGATACATCCATGAAATCAGATGCAAAGAACAATAAAAAAGGAGGAATATACAAATGAAGCGAGCACCCGTAGCTGCAGGTTAAGTGTCACCTAAAATTGCTGCAACTGTGAAAAAAAGTTGACAATTCAAACAGTTTTTCCCCAGGCTTTTCCAACCCCCTGAGTAAGGCTGCCAGGACTTTGGCACACGCTGCGACTATGGAATGAAGTCCCCTATGATGGGGCCTCCTGGCACTGCCCTGGCAGCTTGTCCTCCTTTGTGGCTGTAGCATCTCCAGAAAAGAGAGGTAGGATTGGTGGTGGTCCTGACACCTGCCCACCTCCCTGTACTGGCTGTCCCTGTGGTGCCTCTGGTAGCGAAGCTGCAGTCCCTCTCTGCCCACCCCTTCATGCAGCCACAGGGAGTCTCATGGGGACCCACCTGCCCACCTGCAACTCACCACCCTCATCTGCAGGGATGTGTGGGACCAGTGTCAAGACTCTTAGCATGTGCTACAGATCACATGCGCTCAGGGCAGTGCGACACATGGGTGTGACATGGCCACTCACTCCTGACGAAGAAGACTGGTTGTCCATTCAGGGACAGGCCAGCAACACTGGTAGATGGTGGCCGAGTGATGGGGCACAGGCTCTTCATTCAGATCATGCAGAGCGATGGGGAGATGGAGGTCTGTTTGTCAGCCTCCTGGAGCAAGGAGCTCGGGATTGAATCTGGAGAATGGGTGGGCTGTGTGAGAGCCTGAACTGAGAGGTGAGCTGAGATTGGCCTGTGAATTGTGTAACTGGGCTTGGAAGATTTTCACATGCTCAGTGAAATCAGCGTCTTCCAGTTTACCCAAGCTAGAACCAGTTGCAGACACTCAAACTGCCCTGGGCAGCTTCCAGGGTGCCTCATGCTACCACAAAATTCTCCATGCTCAGAAAGCTCATGCTTGGCTTAATGATCTTTTGTTTGGTTTGATATTTTCTGGTTGTTTTGAAATTATTGATAATTTTGTCTTTAGATATATTTTCCCCCTAAAGCCCAACGGGACAGGGTGCAGAGCCTGTGTGTGCACTGAGCTGTCTTGGGCCTTCCTGCCTCCCCTAGGCACCAGAGATGCCCCATGAGTGTCCAAACAACTCTATGATGATGGTCAGAGAGCCTGACAGGCACAACTCAAGGACTGGCACAGAAAGAAGGCATGCAGTGTCAAGGAACACAAATACTCAATGAGCCCATCATGTTCCTCAGCTGAAGATGATGATGCAGAAGGTAAAGGTGCTTGTCCTTTCACTCCTTCCACATAGGCCAGGAGGCCAAAGAGAAAGAGTGTTGGTGGAACACACGATGCCAGGAAGTGAGGTAACACACTGAAAGGCACACTGCAGCATTTCAATTGTTTCATTGGACACAAAATGACCCACATCACTATGTACACAAACTGTGGAATAAGAGACATCATTTTGGTGATTCTACATCAGGTTAGATCCCCTCATGTTTGCAATTTTTTAAAATGTATTTAGTACAGGGTCTACAGGGTCTCGTTACACAGATCAGACTTATAGTGATCCTCCTGTTTTCAGTCTCCCAAGTGCTGAGATTACAGGTGCACCATTACACCCAGTCTCAACCACCATCTCAGCTTGCCCTGGGGGCACAGCTGCATGGCACACTGGGGATCAAACCCAGTCCCTGCACCTGCCTAAGCAGGTGCTTTAGTCTACTGAGCTATCTGGCAGGCCCTCCTCATGTTTGCATTTAACACTGGCTTTTCAGGATGGAAACTGAATAACATTTGTACTACCACTGTACATTTTGCAACTTTTGTCCTACAGAATGACATTACATAGCCAAGAAATGTACTATAAGTCAGAAGAGAGCAAGAAAGGAAGAGGTAGTAGCTTCCTCTCACAGTATCTCCCTCAGTTCCACTCTCCTGCTTCCCCCCACATCCTAGAATTTCAAGCATTGCCATGGGTTGTGTGGCTGGGCTGCTCACCCTCTGTCCTGTCACACCAGCTTTGCACTCCTGGTACTCTTGCGGGCATCCTAGATGGAGGAGCTCTGAGTCCTATGAACTGTGCCCCAGCAGAGCATGCTGCAGATGCATCTTCTGAAATGGCATCTGAACAGTCCTACATCCTTCTCTTAGAAGGCCCAGGGAGTTTCCTGCCTTCCACAAAGGAAGACCAACATCCTTCCTTGACTCCACAGCCTCTATAGCTGGCCTGAAAACCCTCAGGCTCATCTTCTGTCACTGGGCCTCCTTTCCTGGGGATGCCAGACACACTGAGCTGCCACATCCTTGGTGAGTGTTGCTGCCCCCTAACTCAGCTCAGAAGCCACCTCCCCTCAAAGTCTTAGGTGATCTGTGGGTTCCAGGTGTTAGCCCTCAGTTCATGTGTCCTGGGGAGCTTCATCTTTTCACCCAGGATCCAGGTTAAGCAAATTTCAAAGGTGATAGGAGATGAGCCTTTAGAGGAGTTTAAACAGGGACCTGAGTAGATTTGCACCTTAGAAAACTAATCCTGCTTCTGATGCAACAATGAATCCAGTTGAGGTCCATGTCAAGGTCAAGTCTAGGACAGGGACGCAAGATAAGCAAGGGGTGCCATAAGTCCAGTCAGAAGCCAGGAAAGTACTCCATGTCATGCCTCCTTCTATGTCACTCTACCTACCACAAGCCCAGAAGCAACAGAGCCAAGTGGCATGGGCTGAAGCCTTTGAACCTGTGAATCAAAAACACCTTTTCTCCTTTGAGTTGTTTGTCTCAAATATTTTGTCACAGTAACAGAAAGCTAATACCAGTGCTTGAATTAAATCCCACCCTACTTCAGAGTAACCTCATCCTAACTTGCTAGGTGCACAAGGACTTTATTTCTTTTATTTATTTATTTAGCTGTAGGGTCTCATTATGCAGTTTGGACACGTAGTGATCCTCCTGTCTCAGCCTCCTTAGTGCTGGGATTACAAGCATGCATCAACATGCCCAATTCCAAGGATTTTATTTCTAAATCAGGTCATAGTCTGAGATTTTGAGTGACAAATTTGGAGGGAACATTACTCTTGTCTGGCATGTCTCAGGTACTCTTCTCTCCTTGCTGGAACACTCAAAATGAAGAAAGGAAAGGTTTATGTAGCTCACAACTAGAGATTTCAGTCCATACTCCACTGGCTCCAAGGTAGAATGGCATGGGGCAGAGAGCACCCTTTCATGGCAACAGCAAAGAGCAAGAGAGCAAAATGTAGGAGTAGCACCAACAGTGGCCAGAGAACCAGGCTGCCTCCCTTAACTTGCACTCAGGCTATATGCCCCAGGCTGGTGTAGTGCTCACACTCATAATCCTAGCAGTGCTAAAACCTATAATCTCAGGCTTGATCATGAATTAATCTCAAACTCTAGAAGTCCCTGCCCATGACTGCATGAGGCTTTAGGGGCACAGCTAGACACAAATCATAACACAGCATTACTGGATACCATTACCTACAGCTGAGATTGACACACAGTAATTACTTACTGTGCCATAGTAAATGGGATGAGATGGAAAGAAAACTCCTGTCCTGTCATTTTCATCCCCTGGGTGTTGTACCCTGTTGTGGTGGTGATTAAAGTCCTGAAGTTCAGGCCACAGCTCTCCTGGCTCCCCTGCACTGGGGCCTCAACTGCTCTTCCATATCACTACATGAAGAAAGGGGTGAGAGTAGTCACACATGAAACTTTATGATATCCATCAAGGACTTAATACAAGGACTTGTCTTGAAATACTAGCTCTGGTAACTTTCACCATTGACATAATCGTATTCATGATGGCTGCAGCAGAGCTGAAAGCTGAGGACCACAATGAGTGGCACCAGCACAACCTGTCCTGATCTGTGCATTTAAGGAGCCTCTCCGCAGCTGCTCCTTGAGCTTGAATCTACCTGTGCTCACTGAAGGCCAAGAGGAATTTCCTCCCCCTAGAAAAAATCTCATGAAAACAATAGGAGGACTCATCTGGCTTCTGTCCCTCTGGACTCTTGAGTGACACTGATCACAGGAATATTCTAGACATGGTGGGCTGAAGAGTGTAAGTGTGATGTGTGTGCATGTGTGTGTGAATGTGTGCATACGTGTACATGCACAGGTGCAGAGAAAAAGAAAGGTTATGAGTTCCTATCCCAGCTAATGAGGCATGTAAGTGTGGGGAAAATCACCCTGGACCATTTTCCTGCTGAATTGCACATTAGAATTATAATTAATTTGTTGCCCACCATGACTCATAGGCCTTTTAAACATTTCTACTTTGCTGGCTGCTACTGACCATTGAATTCCAATGTTTTGGATTAGCGTCCTGTGGCTAAATCCTCCTGCAGTTTTCCATACCAGATCTCATTGTATTTCTTGTCCATATTTCTGGGCTATTTGAATGATTCTTCTGTCCTCACTGGTCTTCTCAACACCTCCCAATTTTATACAATCTGAGAATTTAATTAACAAGTCTTTATCTTCTGCAGATAATTAATGAAGGTGTTAAACAAAGCAGACTCAGCACTGACCTCCAGGGCACCACACTAGACCCACCCCAGATTTGATACTTAGCCAATTGTCATGGTCTTGGTTATAGTCTTCCTGCCAACTCTTCATCAACATGGCAGCTCCAACCTTAGGCTCAGAGTCAGTTCATTCTGTGGCATTGAGCAGAGCAGACTCACCTCAGAACAAGCAACTCCAGGACTGGGGGTTCCTGGGAAACCCTGGAAGTTGTTTTCATGTGTTAAGGCAGGGAGTTAAGATCAGTTGGCATCATGCTCCTGTCCCTTGGCAGGAGTGGTCCATGGTCCCATTTCTCCCAGTGAGCACATCCACCTAGTAGGTGGCACTTAAATATGAAGTATTTTCCCACCGACTCGTGTTTAGGGATTGATCCTTAGAACAGTAACATTCAGAAGTGGGACATAAAGAGGTGACTGGCTCATGAGGGCACTGAACGGATTTGCCCAATGATGAGCTGAGAGCTGAATGGGTTGTTACATTGAGAGGCAAGGCCAGTTGGAGGAAGTAAGCTACTGGAGATAATGTCTTTTAGGGATAATTCCTGTTCCAAGCCCCTTTCTGTCTGGCTTTCCCTCTTACCCTATCTTCTGGCTGCTGTGAGGTGGGTAGCTTTCCTCAGCCACACTCTTCCACTAGGATGCTTCTACCTTGCCATGTGCCTGAAAACAATGGAACCAGCTATGAACTAAATCCCCTAAAACCAATCTTTTCCTCTTTAAACTACATATGTCAGATAGGTTGCTCCATCAACAGAAAGGTAAGCATTATACCTCCCAGGCTCTTTTCAGCATCTACATGCAAGCAGACCTCCAGCCATATCAGGCCTGCTCACCCTGCCCATCTATGTGCTGCTGTCTTTCCTTCTCAGTCAAAGCCAATTGTGCTCTGATTCAGGCCAAAATCTTGAAGACATCTTTGACTTCACTCTTTCTTGTGCAACCTAGTGATTCTGTTAGCAATTCCAGATGGCTCTGTCTTCAAAGACAAGGGAGCTGCTTCTTCCTTATAAATAACTGCTGCCCTAGAGCAACTCAGCTGATCTTTCCAGTCACCCAACATCTTACCTGTTTTCATGTTCTTCCTTCTCACCTCCTTGACTCTAGCCTCCATGTAACACCCAGAACTTGTTAACTATGTCACATGGTATCAGTCCTCTATATCAGTTCTCCTTCAGATTCCTCTGAGGCTCTCCCACATGTCTTGAGAAAAAGCCCTTGTAGTTCTTCTAGAGATATATTAGTTTTCAGCTGCTACTGTAACGAACAGCCACAAGCCTGGAACCTCAAAGAACACAGATTTATTATCTGATAGTCCCATGTGGATCTCTCCAATTGGAAGGGTGGTGCTTAACCTGGAGGCCCTAGGAAACACTGGTTTCCTTGTGTTTTCCAGTTCTCTGGGGCCGCCCACAGTCCTAGGCATGTGGTCTCCCATCTCTCCAACCCCTGCTTCCATAGCCAAAGCCTCCCAACCCTCCTACCTCCCTGTCCACTCACTGTGCCCACCAGATGATCCAACATACTCTCAAGATCCATAAAAACATCTGCAAAGTTCCTGTTGGATTAAAGGGACCTTGACACTCATTTGGGAATTAGGATGACAACATTGTGGTGTCATCATCCTGCCATACACAACTGGCCAGTAGAAGCCCTCTCAGTTGATGCCTGACCATCTCTCTCTCTTAATGTCATGGTCTCTCTGCATCATGGTATATTGTGCCCTGGTCACCCAAATCCTGGAATGAGTGGGGTATACAGGTACCAGGGGAGGGGAGTGGGATTATTTTATAGTGTTTTCCAGGATCCCTGGTATTAATCTCCTACCATGCAAGTTTTGAACTTTGAGGTCCCTGTAGCTGGATGCAGAGTTGGAAAGAGGGCAGTTCCAGATTGCACAGCCCTCATGGCCACTCAGCAAACAGGTCAAGGCTTGACCCCCATTCTTCTATGACTGGGGAAGGCCTCAAGTTCCCTTAGATATTCACAAAGAGGTCTCTTCTAATTTCCTCTAAAACTGAAACCCCAGCACAGGGGGAGAACAAGGCAGGAAGATGGCAAATCTAAGTCCAATTTGTGCAATTTAGCAACTTAAGGAAACCCTGTATAAAAATAAAAAGTAAACAAAGAGCTAGGCATATAGATCAATGTGAAAGTCTTACATTCAAATCCTAGCACTATAACAAGTAAACGAATAAAACCACACCTTCACTTTCCTTCCTCAGTACTCTGTCAGGTTCCAAAAATATGTACTATACTGTCTTGTTTATTGCCCATATCCCTGGACGGAATTTGATCAGGGCTATCTGTGCTGGTCACTGCAGGTACAGGCCCTCAGCAACCAGAAGAGGGTCTGGGATGTGGCCAGTGCTCTACAAGAGCTGCAGGACAGACATCCTCTGAACACCTAGCCATAATCTGAGGTATCACAGGAGCATCACATGAAACAGCACAGCTTGTTGTTTACACCTCTGCCCCACTTGTCTAAGCATTACCCTTAATTTTATTAATTAGTTAATTAATTAATTTAAAAGAAGAAAGGTTTATTTAGCTCAGAGTTTGTGGAGGTTTCAGTCCATAATCAGCTGGATCCAAGGCAAGGTACCTTGGCAGAGGGGCAGTCATGGCGGCAGAAGATACCAAAAGCAAGAGGAGGTGGAGAGGGCATTACCCTTTATTTTAATAGTTGCAAACACATTCATTTTCTCCTCAACACTGCCCTGTGGTTTCACTGGATGTGTCATTTAGATTTTCTGGGGCTAATTAATAAAATAATGTAAATGTGGGTAACAGGAAAACTAACCAATGGCTACTTTTCTAATTTAACAGTAAATCTCCTATCTACATACTTCTTTGTAATGATAATTATATGTGGTTCAAGGAGACCAGAAGGAAAAGAATTAATCCAGAAATCCTTAGAGAAGCCTATTGACAAGAATTCTGTAAAATGTTCATTTTGACCTAGAGATGAGAGAGTGAAAGGTATCACACATGACATTAAAGATATCACTCTTGATAGAGGAAATTAGGGCAGAAAAGTATTTTTTATGAGATAAGAAGGTATGAATATTTAGAAACTAAAATGATATTTAACATCCATTGATTACTTATTAAATACCAGGTGCCCTGCTCTAGCTTTGCCTGCTGTATCTCAGAACGAATGAGAGAAATTCATGCAAAGATACCTATACGGAGCTACCTGAGAATAATCTGCAATCAGTGCCATTAATTTCCCGCTCTACTGGGCAATCCATGAAGAAATCCAGGAGCTATTCACATTTCTGGCCTCACTGTGTCCTCTTTACTTTTCCTTCTTGTATTGGATCCAGAAGACCCAGGCTGCTCATTGATGGCTCATCTCATACTGGCCCTGAGTTCCCAGAGACCAAATTTCTCCCACTACCAAGGAGAGGCATCCACTGTCTAGTTTCCTCTGGATACCAGCTGCACTTCGGTGTTCATCATATCCCTCAGAGTGGGTTGTGATGGTTTCAGTGCATGTAATGGAAGAGTTCCACGATCAAATAGGAATGGGAAATGCTAGGGTAAGTGTTACCTGATTTCTTGGCTGCATGACTCCTGGGGACTTTGAAAGAACAACTGTGTTTGTTAACTCCTTAGGAGAGATACCTGAGCACTAATATTCTCCAACTTATGTAAGTAGGCTTCTGCCTGTGCAGTGTCTGGGATGGTGTTTGTTCTCTGGAAGGAATTTTGGAAGAGACTAGTTTATCTGTGTGGGGTTTCTTTATTAACACTCAACAGCCAGTTGACCATCTGATGAAATATGGGAGAGGGTCTTTTGACAACTAAGGAAAGAGCCTAGCTTGAAGACTGCACATTCCCAGCAAGAATAACTAGCAAATTACTGCATAGATTGATGGATAAGTGAACCATAGGTGATAAATAGATAAGGGATAGGTGGTTAACAGATGGATAAATAATAGGTAAAAGAGGATAGAAGATTAGTAGATAGCAGAGAGATAAAAGATAGAAGACATATAGATGATAAAGGATAAGTAGATGGCAGCAGATTATTGATAGATGATAAAAGGATGCTGGATAAATATTTGATAGATGATTGACAGGTGATAGATACATAGTTGATAAGTGATAGCTGCTAAATAGATACACTGTAGATTGATGACTGACTGAAACATAGATGAAAGACACTGGTAGGTTATAGAGAGATGATAGCTATACAGGTAAGTGATTGATAGTGACAAAAGAACCATAAAGAGCATGAAAATACTCAACATACAGTTATTTCTTTAAAAGACATTGGAATGATATTGAGGGGAGCAGAATTTGTGGGCCTAGCTCCTTGGAGAAGCAAACTTTAGAGAAGTGAGCTGATCTCGAGTTTTCCTTTCCCTCTGAGAAACTTCAGAACCCTGGTTCAAGGCCATATCTGGGAATCTGCTCAGGACATGGGGCTAAGAGACAGAAGCTATCCAAGACTGGTAATTTCACAGGACCAGAGAGGCAAAGTTGGCTTTCATGAACACTGAGCAGGATCAAGACCACTACCTCCTAAGCAATGGGCATAGCACTCATGGTTCTTCACTGAGGCAGTTGCTGAATTCTCAGGTTGTGCGGGACAGGAAATTGCAAAGTAGACAGAAACTGAGTGTAACACAGATCTTAATTTTTGGCCAAGAAAAAACAATTTGATTTCTTTATTCACTAAGAGAAATAGACCCTATTAAATGCATAGAACCCAGTTTGGGCCTTTTGGAAAGCTACATCCATGAAAGAGAAGTGAAAAAAACAAGGGAGATATAAAACCTGTGACTCCAGCTGGAAAAGGCTCAGCCACTGAGTGGGCTGAGGTGGCAGAGTCCACACTCTGACCACCAGGGTTTGGGGCTGACTGTACCCCATGCCTCACACACTATACATGTTATTCAGTCAAAAACAAAATGCTAAGCATACCAAGAACAAAAACAAGATGAAAAAGACAATAGGAATAGACAAATGGATGACCTTACCTAATCATACTGAAGGAACTATCATTAATATATTCAAGAAGACAGATGACAGACAATGTAAAGGAATCAACCAAAAACTAGAGACAAGAAGGGGAATGAAATCAGTTGGTGGGATTAACAGAATACTGGCTCTGGGAAGAAAACAAGGCTAGTCATGGAGAAGATAAGTGAACAGAAAATGCCAGACTAAGTAACAAAGAGCAAATATAATGAAAACAGTAAAGAAAATAAAAGTCACCCAGGACCTAGCGCATGGTCTAATGTGTGCACAGCTAGAGCCTCAAAACAGGAGAAAGGATGAGATAATGATTAACCATTTTTCAAAATGATGAAAGGTCAAAACTGTATATTCACAAATCACCATGAAATTCAAGCAGGGTAACCCCAAAATCAACCATGTAGAAGTCCTTCTACTAGAACTGCTGAAAATTCTAGACAGAGAAAATCTTAAAGCAGATACATTAAACAGGTATGTTATGTTCAAAGTTGCAAAACTATTACTGACAGTTGCTTTCTCAACAAAAATTATGGAATCTAGAAAACAAGGAATTAATTAACATCTTTAAAGTGCTAAAAAAAAAAACCCACTTAATTGCCAAACTAGAATTCCATTACTGTCTTTACTCACAGACAACTTGATTGTATATGTAAAAAAAAAAAATCTAAAGTATCTGCAGATTAACTCTTAGGATATGAAGAGAATGTAACAAAGCTATTGAATCAAGATAAATACATTAAAATCAGTTCCACTTTTGTTTACAAGCAACACCAAATAGAAATAAATTTTCTTTGAAGATACCACATATGATGAAATATCAATGTTTGCATAACAAAGCACAACCAGCCAATGCACATGGAGACACAGACCCTAGTGAAGGTTTTATATGACAGAACTCAACTACGCAACCTCACTGGCCACTTTTTATTGTTTTAAATCCCCAGTATTGTGTTAGATTTGAGGTAAATCATTTGGAAGGCTTCTGGAAGTTCTGAAACTCCATAGTTCTCTTCTTCTTCATTAATTCAGGAAACACTGGCTGAATATTCAGTGTCAGATCCTTGTTCAAAAGTCAGGTAGTATTTGTGGAATGGGTGAAGGAAGAAAGGAATGGGGATGTGAGGCCCAGTCACTGCCCTCAGGAATCCCCGGTCAGGCATGCATGTGTCAGTGGGAACACATGTCCTATCAGAGGGCCGATAGCAGTGGTAGCCAGGAGCACCTGGCATTAGGGGAAAAGCTCTAGTCTCAACCTGGAATGTGGCAAGATCTCAGGAGAAGTGTACAATAATTGGCTTCCTACAGGACAGCAGAATTAGACTGGCCTGGGTGGACATGCCAGGTGGCTGGAGGGAATCAAGAAACAGAATGTGAAGAAGATCCCGTGGCATTTTTATATAATTGAGTACTATCAGCTATAAAAAAGATAAACTCCAGTCTTTTCAAGGTAAATAGATGCAACTAGAGACCATGCTCATAAGTGAAATAAGTCAGATTCACGTGTGTAAACATCATATTGTCTCACTATTGTAAAAATCTGAAAGAGTAAATCAGACCTGAAAGGTACAGTAGATACAGTGGAAGGTAAAGAATCTGTTCAAAGGGAAGAAAAAATTGAGTTAAAGAAAAGGACAAAAACAAGAAAGAAGGAAGGGAAAAAGATATATTTATGTATACATATGGGATAGCTTGAACAAAGGTACTACTGATTTCTGACTATATATTGAAAGGATCAGTTAATGCTTACATTTCTTTCTTCTTTTTAATTTCTTAAAATTTTTAAAACCAATGTTGCATGCTTATGTCGGGCAATCTAAACAACTAATTTGAAGGCAACATTATGCAATATAACAACCATTGTTGAATTCCTACAATTTGTTTAGTGAAATTCTGTATCATTTGTAATGGTTTTTATTTTACTATTTTTTCATTCTCTTTAAAAACTAAAAATAGGCGCTGGCCTGATAGCTCAGCGGACTAAAGCGCCTGCTTAAGAGTGCAGCGGCCATGGTTCGATCCCCAGCGCGCCACACCAGCCCCATCCCCGGGTCTGGCTGAGCCTGCAATTGACTGGGCATAGTGCACACACCTGTAATCCCAGCACTTGGGAGGCTGAAAACAGGAGAATCAGACTGGAAGTCTGATCCACATCATGAGACCCTGTAGTCCCTGTAGACTCTGTCCTAAATAAAAAATAAATAAATAATTAGATAAAGTAAAAAGAAGGCCCTACTCCACAGCCCGAGTGTTAGTCACTATTCATGTAATCTCCTTACCCTGAAACTGTCATGGATGAGAAGCCTTTGTGGTTTCCCTTCCTTTCTGCTTGTTGGGGATGAGGGCCTTCTGGAATTTAGGCACCATGCGTATTCTAGGGAAAAGGCTCTAGCCCCCAGCCATCCACTGAATGGCGGCCCTGCCTCCTGCAGGGTGTCTGAGGCTGGGGGCTGGCGCTCAGCCGTGCGGCAGTGCTTTTGGCCACCTCCCCTCCATGTACACGCAGCAGGGTCCACCCGCTGCTGAGATGGATCCCAAACATCTGCGATCTCCCACGGTGCACCTGTGCCTGCTGCAGCTCAGGCACTGCGCATGGCAAGGCCTTCTTCAGAGCACATTTAGTCCCAGTTTTTTGGTCACTGCTAGGCCCAGAGAGTAACCCCTTGTCCTATTGGAAAGGTACAAACTCTTTCATGGGGGAGTTGATCTAACCTAAGACATAACATCTTGCTTTTTCTTCAAGAAGATTCGTCCTCCAAGTGCTGAGGGGTGTGGCATCTGCACTTTGGGCTGCTCCACCATGAGTGTTTTTCTTAAACCATGTACTGATGAACAAAACATGTTCATTTCCCGGTAAACATAAGGCTTTGCAAAAATAATTACTTCAAAAAGGGAAAGAAAGGAACTAATTTTGTAAAAGCTGTGTACTGACTCAGCCAAAACGAGGAGGCGAAGCAGCAGCCATCTCCCCAGGAGCACCGGCCTCTACAGGCGCCTCCTGAGAAGGGAGGCAGCGCCCCACTGCCAGAGGAGACAGCAGAGCAACCAGCAAAATGCTCTGCTGGTGAGGAGGAGTTTTCATTACAAATGCAATTGTTGTGGTAGAAACCAAGGGTAATTGCTGTTAAACTCACCCAGTCCCAGCCCATCCCCTCTGAGGGGGCGGCTGCCTTGGGGGAGAGTTGTATTTCAGAAATGAGGATTAACACCAACAGGTAGCCATCCACAGACCTCCCTGGGAAGGGAGTTGAGTTACTTGTAGCAATATTTGAAAAACAAGCAAGACATATCTCAGACTCAGGAGATATGCTTGAAACTAGGAAAAATTGATTTTTTTCATATTCACTGCCAGATATTGCAGGACTACACTGCTATATGCAGATAGAGGACTCTGTGCCGCTTATCATGCCAATGATAGATCCTGCTCTGTCTTTAAGGGAATCAATCATTAATTTAAATTGTTTATAGCATAGCAGTTAGCTTTTTAACCCATTCTTTCCTGTGTTGGAGCAAACAGAGTGGCCTCTACATGGGCCTAGGGTTTAAAACGAGTCTTGAAAGAACAGATAATTCTTGGTAGGTAATCTAAACCCATCTTTTCCTCTGTCTTTTTAAAGAAATTTCTAATTCTAAAAATTAATATTACAGAATAGATGATGTTTGAGGAAAATCCCAGTAGTTCTAGAATCAGGAAGGCCTGATGGTACATGCCTATAATCCCAGCACTCTGGAGGTTGATACAGAAAGGTCACTGTGAGTTTGAGGCCAAAAATTCTAGAATCGTGGAAAGTAAAGATGTACATCCTCCAGCTGCGGGAATGGGCGCACCTCCTCCTCTTGGGACTCCCCACTTCTTTCCCTGTCTCCAAGAGATGTGAGTAAAGACAGACTCTTGTTGAGTGCTTTTCTCCGTGTGTCCCATCTTGATCCAGCCATGCATCTACCTAGCAACTATTTCAGTGAGCATCCCAATAAGAGTGCAGTCACAGGTGTGTTTGGAAGTGGCTTCCAGAGGCCCCACAGCAGAGGGCATGGGCCAGGATGTCCAGGTGGGACACTGAGGGCTGAGGACAGATGTGGGTCCTGGAATACAAAAAAGCCCTTGTGGGGAAGCTCAAGACAGAGCCCTGAAGCCGAGGGACAAGGCAGCGAGGCCTGATGCTCTGAGGGCGGTCCATCCAGCCCTGGCTGAAACATACACTGAAGGTGACAGAGAGCTTTGACTCAAGCTTCTGGGTTTCTGGGGAGCCTCAGTTCCAAATATCCTTTCTCATTGTCAAGAAGCTTGTGAGACTAAAGCTTGCAGTCGTAACAGTGGCTCAGGAGGGTAGAATGCGTTCCATGGGCAACGGGAGGCTGGCAAATGTTTCTGGCCAGGAAAGCTGTGTGGTTTCCTATGATCACTGTAACAAATTAACACAAATTCAGTGGCTCAACATCATACACTCTGGGTTCAAAGGTTGGCGAGGGCTTGCAGGGCTGTGTGCCTTCTACAGGCCCCTGGGGAGAATGCTCTTCCACTTGCAGGGGTCTCCACACTGACAGGCCTGTTCCCCGTGCAGCTGGGTCATCATGGTGGCAATTCAGCTTGGTATGAGGATCCAAGACCAATGACGCCAGTCTTAGACTAGCTTTGTGTCTTCCTCCCCCTAGTTAACCACGAACTTCCTCTTTTGTTTTTCACCTGCATGCCAAGACTTCCCCAATCAGCATTGGTTACAACACCCCACTATCTATATAAACTCTGCCTCTAGTCCAAGCCAACAAAAATCCCTCACTCAGCTTCCCCCCACCCCAGAGGCTTGTAGCAGCTTCCGCAGCTCTCTTGTGCTGAGCAATAAAGGATTTCTGTACCTTTACCCGCTTCTCTTTAGTGCCAGAGGAAGGGAGCTCACACACACTCTGCACTGTCTGGCCTGCACCTCCTTCCTCTGCTGCAGGCATCTTCTATCCCACCCTCAGCTTCCGGGGCCACGCTGCCTTCTCTCTCTGGTCTTCTCCCTTCTTCCTACAAGGATCCATATGATTCCAGCATATCTGGGACAGTCTCTCCCTCTGTAGACCTAAGTCCCAGCTGTCTGCCCCTCGTGAGGCAGACACATGAGTTCTGGCCTCTCAGATGTGGACACTTGGGAACATTACTCCATCCATCGAAAGGATAAGGTAATAAGAATTGCAACAATGACCACGATGGGCAGAAGGTTCTGAGCACTGTTTGTGCTGAGCATTGAAGCCATTGTGCTCCCACTATACAAAAGAGCAAAACTCCATGTGTCCCAACCAGTGAGGGCCTTCACACCACAGCTTCCACAGCCACAGCGAAGAGCAGAAGTGAGGAGCTGTGGGCCTGCTGTGGTAATGTTGCTTCTGGAGGTGTCTTCAGGAAGCACCCGCTCGCCCAGCTTGCACCTACTGCTGTCATCTACCAGACTTGCTGGACCCTGATTAGCCCCCCACCCCACCCTCTTGGCAGGAGACAGAAGCTATGAACCTCTGCTACAGGCAGTACTAGCCTCCAACAGGGCACTGCTGGGCCTCGAGGAGACAGCCTGTCCCTCTGTTTGGAAAGGTTAGGGAAGATTTCCCAGAGGGAGAGACATTTGAGCGGAGACTTGAAGGTGAAGAATGAGGAGGATTTCATTATGTGCGGGAGGCTTGGGGCTGTGAGAGGATGAACAGGGCAGAGGAAATTTCCAGTGTGACAATACAAGAGGGGCAGGAGGGCAGAGACAACAAGAGAGACAAAGAGACTTTAAGACAGAAGGACTAAGAGGGAGATGGAGAAGGGAACACAGATACAGAAATATACAAAGACACAGAGACAGAGAGAGAGGAAAAAGAGAAAGACAAAGGCAGAAGGGCAAATAGAGACACAGAGACAGGCCCTCTTTTTAAAAAAAAACTGTTATAATTAAAAATAGAGGAAGTTTTGTTACTTATACACACTAACAATTATGTATATGTAGCTGAAGACAATTCCTCCTTACAAAAAGAGAAAAAAGGAGGGAGAGAGAGAGAGAGAGAGAGAGAGAGAGACAGTAGGCAGACAGGCAAAATGGGGGACATGGCACACACAGGATGGGGGGTTATGAAGGAGACCCAGCGATCAGACACTTGCAGGAAAAGCAGACAGGAAGTCAAGTATCCAGAGATAGAAAATAGTAGAGAGAGGCACAATGCACAGGCAGGTTGCATCCCAGAGTTCCGGGCAGCAGCCGCTGAACTTTCAGAAGGGCAGCACAGGGGCCTCAGGAGAGCTGGTCTGTCTTGCTTTTTGCCTGGGGCTCATTCGCCTCATATAGAAATGGGAAGAGATCTGAACATCTCCGTCCTCTTGGAATTCCAAATGGTCTGGTTTCACTGCCCTGGTGCTTTCCAGGGCTGGGTGTGACTAGAGGACAGAGCCATCCTCTGCTGGGCTGAGGTCTGTGCTCTCTACTCCAGAGCCACCAAATTTCAGCTGTTTGATGTGTGTGTGGCGGGGGGGGAGGTGCTAGGGGATGTGGAGCGCTCGCTGTGGAGCTGCTGAGGGCTGTGGAGCCCAAACACTTCAGACAGCCTGGGGGGCGGGGGGCTGGGGCCTGGGGCAAAGTGGGAGCTGCAGGGAAGCAGTCGTGTTTCCCACGGGGTGGAGTTGGAATCCTGGAGAGGTCCTCTCCCACTACTCCACATCTGGAAAGAAGGTCACAAAATCCACCGGAAGAAAGACGCCTGCCCATCCCCTAAGCAGTTACAAACCTGTGAATCTATAACAAATGGAACATATTTGCTTAGAGTGTGGCTAAGCAAATCTGGGCCATCACTTTGGTACGTGCTGCATTTTGGACCTCTTAGAAAACACATTCAGGAAATGTTAATGGCCCGGGAAAGTGTTCATCACAAATGTTAGGTCAAAAATCAGTTTCTGGTTTTTGAACCATGAATATGAGTTAACTACTGAAAGTTAAATTTAAAAAGTAATAAAAATATGAGGTTGTATGATGATAATAAACATATATGTGGATCCAATAAAAATACATGAGCGTATATGTATGTGTATGCATGAAAGAAAATATATTCAGATTGTATAGATGCTGTCTCTGAGACAGAAAAGTTCAGATGGTTGTTATCCTCTTCCATGTTTTTCTGTATTTCCAAATTGTATTACATATGGAGTCTTCTGAAAAAAATATGTAACACATGTATATTAAAATTGGCTATTTGGCCACTTTGGTGGGATTTGGAGGCTCCCCTTCAACTCGGGTGTAGCCTGATGGCGTGATGGAGCAGCCTTTTGTGGGTGAGCTGAGACCCACTGTGACAATGGCTTTCCAGGCCTTTCAGTCTTACAGACATCTCAGAATAATCAGGGGATTATTTCCATCTGCCCAAAAGTTGGTAACAGTATGGCACCCACAAACCACAGCAAAAATATAAATGTTTACAAAGCAATCTGCTATGACCTGAATGTGTCCCCCAAATTCACACATTGGAAACTTTATTCCCAAGGCCACAGAGTTGAAAAACGGGCCCTTTGTGAGGTGTTAGCTCTCATAAATGGATCAATGCCACCATGAAAGGCTTCTTCAGGGAGCTTGGTCCCTTTTGCCTCTCTGCATCCAGCTATGTGAGGACACAGGGCTCCTCTGCTCCACAGGAAGGGCATTGACGGTGCCATCTTGAACGCCACATCAATCCGCCCAAGCCCTGGATTTCCCAGCCTTGAGAACTGTGCGAAATCCACTTCTGTGCCTTGTATTACCCTACGATAATACAGTACATTACAACAGACTGTAGTGTTCTGTTGTAGCAACGCAAGACGACTGTAAAACATAGTCAGAAGCGTTTGCTTTCCAGTTCCTCTGCCTGCACCTCGCTCTGTGCTCTGGGGTGGGGAGAACCACGAGGCTCTATGGAGATTGAGCCCCATGGGGGGCATGGAGCAGAAGCTTTCCATCCCCCTTGTCTTCTGTGGCGCTCGGCTCCCTGTGAGATTCCTGGTGGATCACTGCTGCTTGAAGGGTGAAGGGGAGAAAGAGGAGAATAAAAAGGAAGAGGCCACAGCTTGCCCAGGTGGCCTCTCGCGCTGAGGTCAGTGGAGCATGAATGTCATTCTCCAAACACATGTTTTGGCAGCATTTTCACATCTTGAAGATGAATTTGCCCAGCACGCATCCTTTGATCTCCCTTGAAATTTTGCCTCTGTTTTATAATGATTCAAATAGACTTCAGAGAAATACCGCCTTCCGTGAAGAAGTCTCAGTAAATACACTCCTCGAAATTTTCATTCTTAATATATCAGTAGCTTTTCAGTTCATTATAGTGTTATTAGTCAGTCTTCATAAAAGTGCTATGCATCTTTATTAAAAATGGAAGTTCACATCATTTTATGTCCCCATAAAAATGGGTGGTGGTAGCTTTGATTAATTTCTTCACATACAGTGAACTTTACAGCAAATTGGACAGTGTAATTCAATTCCTATTTCTGCAGATTTTTTTGTTGGTAGAAAATTGATATCATTCATATGTAATCATATTGCCTTTGCAAGAGATCTTTAAGAAATAATATCCTGAGGTAATGATCGCATGGCTTAATTATTAATGCCACACTTCCACACGTGGCGGCCATGTGCGTTCCGTTCCCTCAGTGCTATCAGAACCTATTTCTTTAGTCTGAACTCAGCTGCATGTGCCACCATTTGCACAGGCATGTGTGCAAATCAGCTTTTTAAAAAGTGCTTCTTTGCTTAACACCTCCAGGCCTAAGGGCACCCTGAAAGCCAGATTGAAAAGGCAAAGATCCAGCCAGATGTGGTGGTGCAGGCCTGCAACCTCAGCACTGGAGAGGCCGAGACAGGAGGACAGGAGAACCGCTGTGAGGCTGAGGACTGCCCGGGCCACAAAGAGAGGCACTGTGTCAAAGGAACAACAACAAAACAAACAAAAAAGGCAAAGATCTCCCTGACTACCCTAGATGCCAAGCTGAGGTCCATGGGGCCTCTTTGGAATTAAAAGCTGAAAGCTCTATATGTGTTTTGGTTTGAGATATTGTATTAGTGTGGGCCTCCAGAGCAACAAAACAAGTTTGATAGGAAGAGAGGCTGGCACTTTCTGGGAGACCTGGGCCTGCTCTGCAGATCTTCACAGAAAAAGAGAGATATGTGTGCTGAGGAGGGCCATCCGTTGTGCTCCAATTCTGCACATTTTGGTGACAATCACAGCTAATAATCTTAGCAATGCTGGACCACACACACACACACACACACACACACACACACACACCCCAAAGGATAGGGTTAGGGCCTGTGACCCAGTGGACATACAGGAGGCCTTGAGTGCTCAGGGCACCCAAACTCCCTCAAGGAGAAAGTCCCAAGGTACAAGCCTGCCCCCCTTCTCAGCTCCAACCTCTTCTTCCTCACTTGCAGCCGCTTTAGCTCCTGAAATTCGCTTTCTGGACCCTCCTCAGATTCTTCCACAGGCTGCCCCAGTGCTGGGACCATAGTTGCTACACACCCTCCTGCCTCCAGGCTATGGAAGGAGTGGGATGGCACTGCAGTCTTCCCTAGAGGGGAGCTGTCACCTGGGACTTACAGAGGTCACACTGTAGAGAGCCCGGCTTCCTCGCAACAGGGGTCCTGTGTGTGTAAGGCGCAAGAATGCCACCTTGTCCATCCCCTCTTTCCAGACTAAGGCTTCAGAGCCATGAGGCAGTGAATGTCCAGCCTCAGAGAAAATGAATGTTTTCCTGGGGAAAGGGAACCACGCCTGTGCGTCTGGGCCTCCTCCAGACATGTGTTCTTCCTGACCCGCTGAGGAACAGGAGGTGGAGTGTTTCCATTGCTGCCCCGAGGATGTAGAAGACACACAGGAAGCCACTCACCAGACATGCACACCCATTCACACACAGACACACACGCTCGCTCACACTTACATCTCCACACATGTGCATGTCATAGTCATGCATCCACTACCCATACTCACACACAGAGACAGACACACTCACTCACTCACACATACAAGTATGCCCACACCACTCATTCACACTCACACAACGTAGTCGCTCCCCCCCATATACACCTGCACTCGCACAGCTCACACATGGTCACATTCACACCCTGGGGGCTGTTTGTCTAGGTATGTTCAGTGCCCTGGCCCAGGCCCAGGCAGTGGTGTCCTATGGCAGTAGGACCCAGTTCACTGCAGCCCACACACCAGGACGTGTTGCTCAGAACATGTGACCCCTCTCCCTCCCTGGAGAAGAGTGAGGGGCTGTGCCTGTGTTCCCAGAGTCCTCCCTGGCAGGATGCAAATGATTAGGCTGCAGTCATCCTTGCAGGGGGAGGGAGAGAGGGAGGACCTCACACCCAGAAGCACATGCAAAGCCCAGAGCCAAATGCCATCCTTTTGCCCCTTGCACTGCCCATGCTCTAAGCTCAGCCATCATAGGAAAGTGACCTGTGCAGTGGTGACACAGCTCTCTTTTGTGTCCAGCAGTGGGACCCTGGGCCTGAGCACCAGCCTCTCCTCCCTTTGGTGGAGTACATAACGTTTCAGTTGAGAGTGTGGTTGTCTTCACAGGAATGTCCCCAGAGGATAAGTGACTTCCTGTGCACATTCCCCCACCCCCAGCCTTAGGGACACAGCCCTCATCTTTGTGCATTTGTGCAGGCTGCCTTCTGGTGACACTGAGCTGTGACACCTTAGAGGCTCTAAGATTCTCCAGCCCCAAATTCTGACCTTAAGAGAAAGCCACATCTCAAAACAGATTCTACAGGGAAAGCTCCCTTTTAATTTCAGGAGCTCTGGCAAAGGGCTTCTTGGAAAGCATGTAGGTACCTAGTTGGAGCCTCAAGCAGATGAGGAAAAGGAAAATCTATTTTTCTTACATCATCACAAAACATTTGCAAGGAGCTGAGCATCCTAAGACAGATGCTTTGCCCATGAGCACCAGGACACTTGACTGAGAGCGGCCCAGGACTTTCCTAAGTGAACTGGGTGAAACAACAAAGATCCAAAACCAGCAAGTCAGGCAATGGAGCATGGAAGGTAGAGGGAGGAGCCTGCAGCAGGCTGACAAGGGATGGGCAATGTGGGAGGGACAGTGTCACTTCTCCTGCTCCTCAGAGAAATGTTCAGAAGGAAGTGAGATTCTGGCATTCCAGGCACACAAAAGGCAGGCTGCAGGAAGGGAGTCACTTAACAGTTCCATGGAGAAGCCATCCCAAGGCCCTCCAGGAGGCACCATCCTGGAGTCAGCATTCAGTGCCTAGGGTGGTCCCTGCCATTGTATATACAAGCCAAGACCTGACCTCAGACAGAGGCCAGACCACTGCTATGTGAGAGGGCCAGAATGTTTTGGAAATAAAACATTAAAATATTAGCACCTCCGTATCATTTAGATGGAATACAACTGTTCATGATATGAGTGCATGTCCTCATTTTCTATCTGAAAATAGACACCTCCTTGGCAGCAGCAAGAAGAGAGGAGGCAACCACCTAGCACCAGCCTAGCACCAGCCCTGAGCAGCACCCTTGGGACCATTTCCCTCAGGGGATAGCATGAGGCACGACCACCCTTGTGGAAAGGAAAGGTGGCTGGCACAAACCCACAGGCCCAAGAAAGCACACCCTCCAGCAGCTCTATTCCAGGGAGAGAAAATTCTGATCCCAGGAACTCCTGAGCATGTAGCATCCCCAAATCAGTTCAGGGTTCCAGCTGTAACTTCCCAAAGGCAGGGTGAGTGGTTTCCACTTTGGGTTTTGCGCATATCCTTTCTATGCTACAAACAGAATCGAATTCATCACAGTAGCAAAACAAAGACAGCTCTGAGTTATACTGTAACTCACTTTGGGAGATTTATGAATATTATTTTCCCGTAAAATCCAGCATTTTTCTCTTTGGTACTTGCAACGTGTAAGTGACGTAAAGCTGGGCACCTCGTAGAGTTTCCTCTTTGTACCACACCCAGCTGTGCTGCTGGCGGCAGGGCACGTACGGTACGCAACCCCCATAAATCGTGCCTTTCTGTTTAACTTGTCTAATCATATCACCATATCAAAACTTTGTAAGTGGCTGCTTCTCATTTAAAGGTCTAGTAAAACTGCAATTACCATGGCTGTTAGATCCCTTGTTTCAAAAGTGCATTAAATAGTTTTATAGACGTGGCTGGAAATACTTGTGTGGTTGTGTTTATGAAAGTGAATGAGTTCATTAATAACAGGACCCCGAGACAGAAAGACAAGTTGGAAGCCATGAAAACTCCTTGGGCCTTTGAAGCTCACACTTGGACATAATTTTTGAAGTGGGGACAACTGTTTCTACCTCATTAAAAAAAAACTGAGGTGCAGCTTTAGTCAGAGTAATATGCCAGTGACATGTTGGCTGTAGCCTTTGGAGCCCACATCTGGATGAGAAAGGAAAGCCTGGGTTTCCTCTGGAAATAAAGAAATGCAGCAAACTGGTTTCCAATCCATAAGGGACACAGCCTGAGGTGACCAGCCATGCTTTCCTGGCAGCCTGGGGACAACAGACCCACATAGTTGCACCCTGCAGTGCCCGTCTGCAGGCACCTCTTCTTGGACTCAAAAGTGTTTGTGCTCCTAAGTAGGAAGTGGCCTTCTTGTGTGTCTCTGCATATTGTGCGCCGGGTCAGTGGGCCTTCACTTAAGCAGGAGACAAACGCTCTGAGTATAGAGGAAGGGAACCCCAGGGCCAGCAGCATCTCTCCCTCCTCAGCGATGGATGCCACTGACCAAACAGGCACATTTCTAAAGCACATTTTTTGGAGAAAATGAAATCTCAGATTTGTTGTAAATTCAGGCCTGGCAGCATCTAGCAGATGGGCAATGTTTTAAGTTGCAAACCTAAGGGAAGCTTTTGCATTAGAAAAAAGAAGAAAAAACTAAACTATAGCTCTTAAAATAAAGAAAGATTTTTCTGTTTTCCATAGTGACTCACTAAACCTTTATTTAGACAGTTGGTAAAAACACCACATCACATATTTCACATGTTTTCCCCCCACTGCTGCAGCTTAAAACAGTATCGTGTTTTTTCTTCTAGAAGGAAACAGAAATCTACAGTAAGGCATTTTTGCCTTTTTAAAAAAAAATGGAGCCTAAATGTATTTTGGAATGGTTAATATTCCCGGTCAGACCCATAGCATAGCACCCTCTGGTGCACATATTAAGGAGAAAGATTAGGACTGTTACGAGTTTTGTTCATTTGCTGTTGTTCAACAGTTCCCAGAGATGAATTTTAATGCTCATTCAAAACTACAACAAAAACATAATGATTTGAAATCCATCATTTTACCATTCGAGTAGTTTTTCTTATTGTTCTCTCTGGATTTGAGGTTAACAGTGTGAGGCAGGAAAAAGCCTGAGCCATCGTACTGCACAGGTGGACCCGGTGCGTCCCCACCAAAGCCACCTTCCTGAGGCTAAGTCTGCCAGGGACCTGAAGCAGCAGGTTGGGGACACTTATGAGGACAGAGCAGCCACACTGGGCCACAGCCACAGCCAGTGCACACAGAGCTACCCTATGCTCTTGGGGCCCATGCTGTCCCTTGGTTACCAAGGGCATAACTCAGTCAAAAGGAGTCTTGCGGGACATGGTGGTGCACTCCTCTGAGTATTCTAGGAGGCGGAGGAAAGAGGATTGCAAGGTTGAGTCAGGACTGTTTCAAACTAAAAAGAGGACAGTACCTCAGTGCAAAGGCCCTGGGTTTACTCCCCATTAATGCGGGGAAAACAGGTCTCGGAGATAGTTCTTCCTCAGAAATCAGAGGCTACAGAACATTGTGCCTGCCTATGAAGGGCACAATATGTGCAATCACACAAACATGTGCACACACAAGCACAAGCCCATGCACTCACATATACATGCACATGTGAAGGCATACAACCACACACATGTATACATACTCATACAAATGCATGCACAAACACACATGCAATCCTATCCACACATTCACATGCACACATATGTCCATGTGAATGTGCACACATATGTCCATGTGAATGTACACACATAAATATCAGAGCTGGAACTACTGAAAATGACTTCTCACTATTTTACCCACAACTGAAGGTATTTCTAGGGTGGGCTCTGGGAAAGGACTGGGAGCAATATATGCTCCCAGCCTCCAGGGTGGAATGCCTTAGTCTCATACAACAGAGTTACTTCACTAAGTGCTTGCTCACGACTACCTCATACCTGGTTAGGCAGAGGACTGGAGTTAGACCCAAGAAAAGTTCCCCTTAAAGGGATTCAGCACATCATTTCTCATTTTTCTTTGGCCAGTAGACTGTATCTGTGTGCCAGTAGTCTCATCAAGTGGGAAATGTACGCCTTTTCTCACTCAAGCCCTCTGCAAGGTGACC
This sequence comes from Tympanoctomys barrerae, assembly GCA_002564285.1. Taxonomy (NCBI): domain Eukaryota; kingdom Metazoa; phylum Chordata; class Mammalia; order Rodentia; family Octodontidae; genus Tympanoctomys; species Tympanoctomys barrerae. The sequence goes on from NDGN011292636.1 coordinate 25,713, forward strand.
TCAGGGAAAGCACTTGTGCTGCCCACTGTCCTGTGCCCTCTCTCCTTGCACTGACACAAGGACCCTTCGCTTTTCTCTAGGTGAAAAGGAAGAGGGTCACAGGAGGTTATTAAAATGCAGAGGCAAACACTCACAGGCAGCCCATTTCCCAGAGGAGCACGGTGTTTTCCATCCAGTTTCCCCATCTCACTGCTGCTGCTTAACTGCAGTGCAGGTCTCTGACTCGGAGCTGTGGGTGGCGGTCAGCTCTGCTCGCGCTCCTGTAATCTGGATGGGGCACCCAGTGGAAGTATCCTCCTGTCCTCACCACCCTCTACAGCCACTGAGCACAAACAGAACTCCTCAGGAACAGCTCCAGTAGACACATGCTACTATGTCATGTTCACCAGTATGACCACACATCTTGCAAGAACCTGGAGGCAAAGCAACTCCACGGAGAGTCTAGAATGCCCCTGCTCCAGCCAAAGGAGACCCAGATCAGTAGCCTCGTGAACTGAAGCTAGGAGGGCAGGGTCTCCACATGCCTGCAGGCCTCGCTGCTCTCTGGGCCATCAGACCTGGAATGTCTTACCTCAGTGGTGCCAAAAGCTGTTGGTTTTCCCTGACACTGATATTGGCCTGAAAGTCCCCACATCTGCTGTCAAAGAAATGAGTGTCATTCTAGGTACAGAGGGCACAGTCCCAGAGGGCAGAGAAAGCATACGGTGGAAGAAAGGGCCTCTTCCCCTTTATAGATGCCGCAGGTTGACCGCTTTGTACCTGTACAGAGCCTCTGTCAGTCATCAACATCTTTTCACCTGACTGAATGACAACCAGGCCCTGGGGAGCAGCAGGGGAGGTTCGGGCCCCCAGTGGGCAGTTGATCACTGTGTATATGGACCTCATAGTTGCATTGCCCATGCTGGCCTAGCTCAGGCCTCTATAGTTCTGTGGGAACAGTTGTCCTGTCTTGGGGCAACCGGGGGCATCTGAGGCCAGCTCATGTTCAGACAGGATGGGTGACCAGTTGGCAGGATTCAAGAGATGATAGGGCTCGTAGAGCAGGCCTGACATTGTCACCAGCTTGATATAGTGTGGACACATCTCACAAACTACAGGACTCACTGGGATGCCTCTGGGACCTTAAACTCTCTATACAACAGAACCTTTGACCCCTACTCCAGCACTGCTCCCTTCCTGTGGTGAATAAAAAGGCCCAAGGAGGCAAGAGAGCTGACAAAGAGCAGACAGAAGTGGTACAGCAGGTCATCCTGGATTGGAAGGTGCTGCAGCAGCCGTTGGTGTCCACAAGGCTGGGTGGGCTTCTAGGGCCTGCTAAAACCTGTGGCAGGGTTGGGAATTCAGGCTTCTATCCTTCCTGGATGTCTGGTCCTCTATATCTTCCAGATTTAGAAGACCAGACCCCTCCAGGAATGTGGGTGCGAGAGAGAGATGCCCAGGTATGTTGTTTTCAGCACACACACATGGTCCACATGCACACAGTTCACACTCCAAGTGTGTGTGTACACATGCAATGGACCCCCACAATTCCCCCACACAGGTGCACACAAGATACACACTGCAAACCACATTCTTGCTTCACAATCCCGCACCCCACAACTCACATATCCAGGTGACTTGGGTTTCCACACCTGTAGGTAGGAGGCCTTGTTTTTCTCCCTACTCAGTTCCTCAGTATTAAGCTGGCTACATACCAGATGTGGAGGGCTACAGTGGGAACAGATAGACCAGAACCTGCCCTCCTGGGTCACAGTGGGAGCCAGAGCCTAACCTCTAGCAAAATAGCATCCCCATCAGGGCTCCTCCACATGGAGCACTGGGCCGGCTGACATAGACTCCGGTAGGTACCACATCTGCTTGTTTGCACACATGGCCTTAACCCTAAGCTCCATTCCCAGCCCTTTTCATTTTTTTGTTTTAGACAGTTTCTCTAAGTCAATAAGTTGCCCCAGCCGGGCTTACATTTTCCATCTTTCTGTCTCAGCCTCCCAAAGTACTAGGATCACTGGCTTGCAGGGTTTCCCCTTCCCTTCTCTGTGGTCTTTCCCTAGCTCTGGTTACTTCCACTCAGGGCAATGCAGCATTCATCCAAGAACCTGCTCCCCAGCCAGGCTCCTCCCCTTATTCCACAGCTGTGCTGGGGAGCTGCAGCCTGAGGAGCGAGCCAGCCAGCATGCTCCCAGGGCAATGTGACCAGCAGTCCTCTCACAGGGAAGCCTGAGGGCGGCCCACAGAGGGAGGAGGGCAGGCTCCTAGATAAGTCTTCCTGCTGTGAAGGTGGGGTGATGTCCTCCTCATCCCTCAATACCTTGCAACAGAAAATGCCTCCCCCTGCCCCCCCCCCCACCAGGATACTTCAGTTTCTTAGTTGCTGAGGTAATAGTTCCTATTTCAGTTCTGGTTGCTTCAGTCTCTTAGAAATGGCTGGTCACTATGCTGCACACTGTATAAACCAAACCCCAAGTGACAAGCCATTCTGCCTGCGTACTTCCTGCTTGCTTATCCCACATAAGCCCTAGACCACCAGAGATCAGGGCCTGATATTTTGAGAATGATTTCAATAGTGTCTGTTGAGGTAAAATAAATCTGCCTCCAAATCCTGGGTGTCTCTGCTTACTGTGGTACCCTGCAAGGGCCTGGGCCGCAAGGCCTCCGTGTTTGCAGACTGCACAGCCGGTTCATCAGGACAGCACCGCAGGAAGTCCCCGTGCCCACAGAAGAGCCGCCTGACTCTGAGCTCCTGACGGCTGCAGGACACTGGCCAGGAGCAGCTCGGAGCATCTGTTTGGCAGCCCTGGGACCTCTGGGGTGCTGGGGGGTGGGGTCGGGGCCAGGAGTCAGGCAGGGCTCCTGCAGGCCTGCCCACGCCCCACACAGGGCCTAGCAGAGCAGAAAGGTGGGTCTCAGCCTCAGAGCCTGTCCCTTCCAGTCGCCAGCACGGTGATTTACACCGAGTCCTGGCTCACAGTCCAGCTCCACAAGCCCTTTGCGACTCCCTGCGGCCTGCTAGAATGACCAAACCAGAGCAGGCTTTTTACGGCCATTTCTTTACCACACATAACATAAACCACCCGGGGACTCACAGAGCAACGTCAGGTAGGAAATAAACAGGCTGATCTGGGAATTGCTAGCCCATGGCAGGCAGGCTGAGCACCGCTTCCCAGGGAGAGCATTAGCGGTGGATCTGTTCCCAGATGGCCCTTCTTAATCATAGAGGCTCTGGCGGCTCTGGTGAGAGAGTCTGGGAACCCTGCCGAGCGGGAGGGCCAGTGGGCTACATTCCCTGCGTGGGAGGAGACCCGCCTTCTTCCTGGCCGTGCTCCCAGCCTGGCTTGCCTTGTCCCTCCGCAGATGCTGGGATACAAGGGACAGAGAGGGCGCGGCTCAGCCCATCCGGAGTGCAGCTGTCTCGTCTCTGCTCTCTCAGGTTTGCTGCCTTTAAAATGGGAATGGCATCCTGCACTACAGGATTGTTGCCACAGGGCCTGGAAGATTTCTCTTAAGTCATGGACAGCTGCCAAGGAGCAGCACACCCTTGGATCCTCCTGGGACCTCTTGGGATGAAATGCCCAGGTGCCCCCAGTTGTCATTTCATGTTCAGTAATCTAAAAGCCTTTCTGTCATTCTCCAGTTTCCTTGGTGAACTCTCATCTCTATCTTAAAATGTGGAAGAGCCATGGGCGCCCAGACAGAGGGAGCCTTCCACTTATTACCAGAGGCATCAAGGGACCTTTTCATAGCCAACTCCTGTCGGGTGGGCCATGTGTGTCCTGGTTGGAACCCAAGATAGAGTCCTTGTCTGTCTGACTCAGGCTCATTTATTATTTGTCTCTCACAACGCCTGGTCACAGAGGACACTGTGAAGAACAAACCCTGTGGTGTTTACCAAGCACTAGAGAGCCTTGTTTGTGTGATGCATGCTGGCAAAATGTGCTCTTATCCTGTCCCTGGCTTGTCACTCAACCATCCTTTTTCTAGGTTGCTTGAGTTCAATTCCATTTTTCAAAGTTGACAGTCACCCAACCTCCTCCAGCACACTTGGTGTCTTCTGCTGTGTCACCACAGACACTGACAGTGTCTCCTAGAGACCTGTGACAGGGTTGGCCTTACCGAGCACAACGTACACACTCCTCCACACCAATGCCTTTTCCAGCCAGTGGCGTCCAATCCCCACCCCCCACCCCAGGTGTAAAGTAACGGCCAAAGCCTCTGCTTTCTGAATGGATGCCGGGAGGAAGGCCTGGGGAACAAGGAGGGAGAAAAGGGAGAGAGCCCACCCAAGTGTGAGAGGTTTTCTTTCTCCTTTCCAAACTTGTCTTATTTTGAAATTGATAGCAGAAAATAAGTGAATTTGTTTGGTAAATAAAAATCCTACTTCCCGCTGTAGGACAGTCACCTATAATTTGGAAAAAGAGAGAGAAGGAAGAGAACAAATGGGTAAATGTGGGGAAGGATGTAGAGGAGAAGAAAGGAGAGAAAGCCAGTGATGGTTCCAGAGGCGACAAAAGGTGAATGTGAGAAAAAGGGCAGAATCCCACGCTCAGGCACACAAGGCTGAAGGGAACATCACTGGGAAATATAGGGGCACTTGGTATATTTTCAAAATGAACAACGTGGGGTGGGGTGGCAGAGAGTGAGATGTTCAGGCAGGGACGATAAGGGAGGTTTATCAGGGCTGTAGCGGGGCCGGGGCAGGGGCCTGGGGATTCCTTACCTGCGTCTTTGTGGGTGTTATTTAAGCTCCTTCCTCACTTTGAGTCCTATAGTAGCCACATAAACGACCCCGATTCAACTTCAGCTTTAAACTTTGGTTTTTCATAGACTGAATTTTATTTTAGTATCTTTTTTTTTAAGTTGCTGAGTGAGGCAGTGCGTACCTGTAATCCCAGCTCTCAGGAGGCTAAGGCAGGAGGGCCACCGTGAGTTCAAGGCCTTCCTGGGCTACATAGCAAATTCATTCCAACCTGGATTACAAAGCAAGACTGCCTCAAAAAAATAAAAATAAAATTGACACATAATAATTGCACATATTTATGGGGTACACTGTTAGATTTTGACACAGTTGTATGATGTGCAGTGACCAAATCGAGATAATTAGCATGTCCCTCACCTCAGTATTTATCACTCCTTTGTGTTAGAGTACTAACATTTCTCTCTTCTATTTTAAATATATAATAAATTATTAACAATAGTTACCCACTGTGCTCTAGAACATGAGCACTCAGTCTATCTCACTCTGTCCTTGTGCCCAGGAAACACCCCACCTCTAAGCCCTTCCCCTCCTGCCCTCCCCACCAGCAAACATTAATCTATCTCTGCTTCTATGAGATCAAATGTTTTAGCTTCTGCATATCAGTGAGAGCAGGCAGTCTTGTCTTCCAAAGCCTGGTTTACTTTTCTTAACATAATGTCTTCCAGGCTCATCTATGTGCCACAAGTGACAAGATTTCATTTTTGTGGCCAAATAATATTCCATTATTTGTTCATATGTGCGAGATTGGCTTTCTCTATTCATTAATGGACACCTAAATTGATTCCATGTCTTGGCTATTGCGAATAGCACAGCAGGAAACATGAGTGTGTGATCCCCCCGGTACACTGACTTGCCTTCCTTGGATGTATACCCAGTACTGGGACAGATGACTCACAGAGTAATTTTTCCTCTAGATTTTTGAGAAACCTGCATGCTGCCTTCCATCATTACATTTCTAACAACACTGTAAGTGCTTAGGAGCTCCTTTTTTTGTGCATCCTTGTCAGCTTTTGTTCATGGTTATTACTTGTCTTGTGAGGATGAGGGTAGTAATTCTAACTAGCATGAGATAATCGCATTGTGGTTTTGATTTGCATTTCTCTGCTTAGTGATGCTGAACATGTTTTCATATACTTGTTGGCTATTTTATGTTTTCTTTGGGAAATGCCTGTTCAGATCGTTTGCCCATTTTTAATTGAAAATGTTGTCTTGTTCCACTTAATGGTGATAGTTTGATCCACTTAAATCCTTATCTTTTGTCCAATGACGTTAAAATATTCTTTTTCTTATAAAAGTATTTCTTACAGGGAAAATATAAAACTACTACTTTGCTAACATGAACAACAAGCCAGGCACATGCATGCTCTCCAGCAGTTCAGTGACTTTCCAAAACAAGTTGCTGCAGTAGCCCGCCAGCAACCTACGTGTGTGACTATTTTCCTTACTTTTGCATATGATGGATATTAGCACATTCAGTATCTCTGCCTCTCTGTGGGGTCATAGTGTTATGATTTGAATCTACAATATCCCTAAAGGGCTTGAGTGTTGAAGGTGTGGTCCGAGGAACAATGATGCTCAATGGAGGAGCATTTGGGAAACTATTGGTCATGAGAGCCTGATCTATTGATGAGCTCACAGCTGAACAGACCGCTGAGCAGGGAGCAGAAAGGTGGGGCTGAGATGGAGGAAGGGGTCTGTGGAGGTGCTGGAACCTCCGCAGTCCTGAGCCAGCACACACCTTTCCTCCTTTAGTTTTCTCAGGCATTTTGTCATGGGAAGGGAAAGCGAACACAGATATATATGAAATTAATATACAAAACAGGCTTTAAGGGATTAAATGAGGCTATACATATATTACATGCTCATTGAGTAGTTTAGTTTTTGTTTATTTTTCTGCTGGATTCTTTGTATTTTTCTTCCTGATTTATAGAAGGTCTTTATGTAGTATGAATATTAACCCTGTAATGTGTTGAAAATATTTTCCCACTTTACCATCTGCCTTGTTACTACTTTGTTGGTATTCTTGGCTAGATAGGAACTTCAAGTTTTCCTCATTGATTTTTCTCTTTTATATTATGCTACTAAAAGCCTCTTTAATATGTGATAAAATTCTCCTTGTTTTTTAGCATTTCATAATTTATATTTTTATATTTGGGTTTATTTTTTTGTGTGAAGAATAAGGAAGGAATTTAACTTTTCCCTAAATCACTTAGGGACACTAAAAGCCCATGCTCTTGTAGAGAATGCTGCAGTCCAGCCCTTGCTCTGTCTCCACCCCAATCACAGATCGCAGCTGTACAGCTCCTTGCCACTGTGCCCACGCGGATGGTAGGGCTCAGATGGCATTGTTGCCATCTAGAAATTAATGATTCTGGCTCAGGTCACAGAGAACCCTCAGAGCCAGGACAGAAGCTGGGCTTTGCCCTTCCAAGGCAATTCTCTGTGTGTAAGTCATTCTGCCCCCTTGGAGGCCTAAGTGCCAACACACACCAGTTTGGAGGGTTTTGCTTCATCTGTCACAAGGGACTTTGGAAGTCCCATCTATGAGTTCACATATGTAAGACCTTGACTGATGGCAAGGACCGGTCCTTAGACTCTGGAGATGTTTTACAACCATCATGTTTGGTGGAGTCAAAGGGAAGTTTGTAGAACTATAGCAAATGAATAGCCACTGAAGCCACAGGAGAAGAACAAGGCCCCTGGACCAAGGCTGTGTACTCCTTCAGTGTGTGAGACACTGGGTACCTGGCATGCATCTTCTGTGTCGGCCTGCCCATCCAGCATGTCAGGCCTTGGAGCTGAGCACCTCCACCACCGGGCACCTGCCGCTGTGCTGGACGACTCCCTGGCATTCTCCCCAGCTGTCTGTGCCCTGCCAGGGCAGGAATTGGGCAGCTCCTTGGGATTCACCAGAGAGAACCTCCCTGGGGGAAAAGACACACGCCCAAGCCTAAGCCACTCAGGATGCTGCCCTTGTCTGCTCTGAAGAAGCATTTCTGAGACACCAGGTGAGAACAGGGAGTAGGATGCTGACGAGACTGAATCGCCACCCAGCTGAGTTAATGTGCAGGAAGCCTAGCACTGTCCCACTCCAGTAACGGTTTCTCCACGGCCACCAGCCTGAGTGACAAGGGTGGCCACACCCAGGACAAGCTCTGCTCCTCACCATCCTCTTAACTGCTAATTTCAAGCCCAGCTTCGGGCCACTGGGGAAGATCAGAGTCTAGGGAGAGGCTGGGAGAAAACCCCTTCTTAGCACTATTATTGGAGCAGTTCTCAGAACCCAATTGTATAGATTTGTACAAGTGGGAAGTATTTTTTATCTCTATTAGAGGTATAGACACATTGTAGCTTCATTGTTGTGAAATTACTGCATGCCTTAGCATTATCTTGAAATAGACTATTCCATGGTAACTGTGAGGAGCTGGAGGCCAGTGAAATGTGACTGCGTCCAAGCCCAGAAATAATTCTAACACAGAGAATAAACTCCTTGGAAGCCACATTCTAAAGGATCTCGATGGTAATATATAAACCACGGAAGTAAAGTTCAAGTGGTGTGTAAATGTCACCAGGTCCATGATATTAAAAATGCCATTTTATAGCATGCATAGTATGGGTGGAGTTCATGATTATTAAATCTTGGATAGCACCAGTCAACACATTCAGAATGTTACATTCTTGTGTGGGGTCCCGTGGACGTGTTCCCCTCTAGAGCCATCTGTGGGTCTGTGAGCAAAGGCCCTCACCACAGGCAGAGACAGCCAGCTTCGGCCATAGGGAGGAAGGGGAGATGCCAAAGACAGAACGCCAGCTTTCGCCTGAACACTGCGGGTGGCTCCCTCCAGGAAAAACTGGTCTTAGTCCTTCTGGTTCTTTTCAGCACCTGGTGCTTGAGGGTCCGGCAACCCAGGATGCCCTGCAGAGCCGAGTCCAGTGCTGAGGCTTCTCTTGGCAACCCCAACTTCTGTGACACCCACTGCAGGTCTGCCTCCCTCAAGCTGCTTGTTTGTTATTTTTATACAAATAGGACTTACTCATTCATTGTAGTTTAATTCGACAAGCATTTATTGAGGACCTGCTATTTTAGGTGCTGTGGTTGTTCACTGTCACCTATTTATTTCCAAGGGGAAAGTCAGTAATGAAGACAGAAACCAGACTCTATAGATAGGAATATAATGCTTCTGGTCTTCACAGATGTAAATCAAAGCCCTAAAGATTGCTAGGAACATGCAGGGCTAGAAGCACTGTGTGTCATGCAATGCTTAGAGTGTGTGAATGCGTGTGTGTGTGTGCGTGTGTGTGTGTGTGTGTGTGTGTGTGCATGAAGAGCACTTTGAATTTATACAGTCACCAAAATGTAGAAATACCACCTTCTGAGCCAAGAGACTTGGCTGGCTTGTCCTGAACCTTCTTGGAAATGGGGCAGTCCAGAGATGAGCTAAATCAGCCAGAGCCTGAAAACTCAGAGAAGGGGCACTTCTCCCCACACAAAAATGTGGCCATTCCAGGCATATCCCTCCTATACACACCTTCACACCTTTGTTTCACCCGTGCCCTGTGCAAAGAACACATGGCAGCCAGAAGGCCAGGTAAGATCCCTCCCTGTCTCAGGCCGATGAGTACGGAGGAGACCACACACATCCTCTGCTAGGAGGAAGCTCACTGTCAGTGTCATGAAACGGACTTCAGAGCTGAAATCTGATGAGGGCCTCAGGCTTTGGCCAAACTTCCTGCTGCACCCAAGTCCCCAAAACTTCCCACACAGGTGAGGCAGGTGGCCCCTGGAGCCCGAAGCCCGGGATGATTCTGCTCTGCCCACTGTATGAAAGAAGGGCTTTGCAGACTTGGGGCTATTAAAAAATATCTTCAAGCAGATTTCAGACGTGGTGACACAGAGTTCCATTGCTGCAGGCACAAGAAGGACCCAGTGTCATTCGCCTGAATGATTCTGTCAGGGTGCCAGGTCCCTCCCTCTCACTGCCATGGGCACAGCCCTCATGTGGCAGAGCCAGCCCACCCTTATACTAGGCCCTGAAGCAGGGACGATTTGCCTCATAAGACTGAGAATCCTTAGGCTACTTTGGGCAACATTAAATAGCAAAGCCCCTCAGTCATAGAACTAATGGAGCTCAGAGCCTGTGGTAGGCAGTGTGGCTTAACTCTCCCTCTGGCTCATGCTGACTTAGAGGGCTACGATTCTAAGTCAGCTCCACGCAGCCTGCCCAGGGAGAGTGAAGAACACCTTTGGGACAGTTCTGTGAAGAACCCTATGGCGCGGGCTGCAAATGTCTCAAGAGGCAAGATTCTCTTCTGACACCTTTGCCTGCCTCAGCCTCCTGGCACTGAAGTCATCCACGGTAGGCCTGACTCTACAGCCTTCCCCACACCTCCTTCCTCCCCAGGGTCTGAGCAGCACTTTGGCCCAGATCCCTCCCTACAGGACCACAGTGGGGTCCTGTACTCTCTCCTGGCTTCTCACTTCTGTTTTCTACTGGGAAATTTGTACAGGATTCAGGGGAGCTCTGCTCAGTTCTCCAAGTGACAGAGTGACAGCACAGGTGTGTGTGGCTGCAGATGGCACCCCCACACTGTTGGGAGTTGCTTAACTATGCTGTGGCCAGGAGAAGGGCTACCCTTGGCAAAACCAAAGACATTTATAGTTCTTATTTCTACTTTCAACCTGATTCTTAGATGGGCCTGTACTGACGTCAGTAATAAACAATAATAAGATTGTAAACTATTGCTCTTTATAATAAAATTATGTTTCTTCGATACATTATAAATCTAATAGCTATTACATCAGCACCCATAACTATATATCATGCTTACCTTTTAAAAATACACGGGGTATTATATGGCTCAAGCAAAATGATCAGATTTATTATTACTGGTTAGCCATAGCCCTTATTACGTCACAAATGACTAATAGAAAAATACCAAGAGAGACGCAGAGACAGAGGTGAACCTTCCCCTGGCTCTAGGGGGTGGAGAGTGACAAGTAGGGGGCAGCTGGCCCATGGCCTTCTCATCACCCCCCACCCCCCAGCTGGGCAGATGTGGCTGTGGGTTGGGGTCTGGAGATGTCTCCAGCTGCTGCCAGGAGGGTCACGTGAGCTATCCTGAAGGTTCAACAGTCACAGCATGTACCCTGGATGCAAAATAACTTCTAAATAACAAGCATGTCACTAAATTTACTTTATAATAAATCATCCCTCCGCACCCTGGGAGAGCCTGTGACTTCATCACCCTCAGGGAGGGTTCTGCGTGTCCTTGCATGGAGACCTTTCTGCATGGGGCTGGGTTGCCTGTTTTTGTTTTCTGCCTTCTCATAAAATGAAGGCACAGAAGAACGAGAGTGACAATAGCCAAGAAATACTAAGTTGAAATATTTCAATAAATTATTATTAATAATAGTTAATAGTAGTTAATTTTAAGGCTCTCCCACTAGCAGTGTCCCTTGACAAACTCCAAGGGAGTTTCTTCTTCTTCTTCTTCTTCTTCTTCTTCTTCTTCTTCTTCTTCTTCTTCTTCTTCT
>NDGN011292656.1:0-11552 GCA_002564285.1 Tympanoctomys barrerae
AAAAGTGAGCAGCTGGCCAAGAGGACTTGGAGACAGGTCTGCAGCACCCCAGCATCAATGCCTGATCATCTGGCGCTGGGAAGGGGCTGCTACCCAGCATTTAAGGCTGGGTCCTCTAGCATGGGCCCTGAAGGCACGAGTCACAGCTGAGACCTGGCAGGTCACCCTGGCTCAGAGCCCACGGCGCGGGAGGGACTCAGCCCCCCTTGCCTTCCCCAGGTGAATCTGGTGTTCCTCATGGTAACCCTGCACAAGATGATCCGAAGCTCCTCCGTGCTCAAGCCAGACTCCAGTCGCCTTGACAACATTAAGTGAGTCCCACCCCCGTATCCCTGTCCTCCTGGGGCCCCAAGGTTGGGCCTGGCCTCTCCCTGGGCCTCCTTTGATGCCGTACTCGTAACACCAGTGGCGTCACGTGTGTGGGTCTTGAGTATCAGATGGGTGTTTTCTTGCACTTGTTACACACCTACTTAGCAGTATTAGGAAGCATATGATTAGCACATCCAACCTGTAGTTTTGAGGCCAAGTTCAAATGTGGATCTATTCAAGGGCAAGTTAAAACAGGCTGTAGGAGAGGGCCTAAGAGGTGTGGGTAGCTGAGAGCTGGAGGTGTCACCAAGCAGGCCGCCTGCCCCGATGCTGCTCCACCTTAGGCTGGGGGCTGGTAGGGGTAGGTGGTGGACTCCTCTGCCTCCTCTGGCAGGTCCCTGACCCATCTGTCCCACTCCCCCAGGTCCTGGGCCCTGGGAGCCATTGCGCTGCTCTTCCTGCTCGGGCTCACCTGGGCTTTCGGCCTCCTCTTCATCAACAAGGAGTCGGTGGTCATGGCCTATCTCTTCACCACCTTCAACGCCTTCCAGGGGGTCTTTATCTTTGTCTTTCATTGCGCCTTACAGAAAAAGGTGAGGCCAGCACCTTTTCAGGACCGTCTAATCTCAGGCCAGGCTGGTGGCAGAAGTGAAGGGGAAGCAGGTGCCCTGAGCCCAAGTGCCTCACACAGCACAGCCATGTCCGCTGGGGAGGGGGGGTGGCTGTGGTCAGGTCAGGGCCGATTTGGCCAGACACAGCAACCCAGAGGAACATGAAGGCAGAACTGGTCTGCGACAGCATTACTCTTGCCAGTGTAGGCACGACGCAGGCCCACGGGTAGGAGACAGCTGGGCACCGGCCTGACGGAGCATTTCCTCTGCAGTGATGCTGGAAGAACTGTAAAGTCTGTGGTGATAGAAAGGTCCCTTCTGAAACAGATCTGTGAAAGCCTCAGTCTTTCCAGAAATGTATGAAGGAGACAACAGTAGCAGGCGAGTGTGAAGAGAGTGCAGGTGGCAGGCCAGAGACCAAAGTTTCAGAAACTGAGCCGAGCCAGGAGCAGTGGCACACACCTGCAACCCCAGCACTCTGGAGGCTGAGGCAGGAGGCTTTACCAGGGATTCAAGGCCAGCCTGGGCTACATACTGAGACCCTGTCTCAAAAAAACAAGAACAAACAAAAACAGCTCAGCTGATGGCAAACCTCATCGCTAGGCACCAGGCTGCTAGGAAAAAGCAGAGGCAGGAGCTCGGGAGCCCTGGCTCTAAGGGAGCTGGGCACACAAGGCTGGGGCTGCGGCTCGGGGACCCTAGCTTCTTACACACGTGACACTTGGTTCTTGCTCCGGCACATGCAGGCACATGCATCCAACATGTGCTGTGGGTCACCCAGACATCAGAGCAGATCCGAGCACAGCCAGGTTTCCCCATAGACAGCCCCAGACCCACACAGTCCAACCTGGCCCCTCGCTGGGCCCATCTGCTCTCAGCCCCATGCTGCCCTGGCCTCAAACCCTTCCCCAGAAAGTCATGGGCTACTACCTTTTTTCTCTCACTTCTTGGCCTAAATGTCTCCTGACACATCCTAAACCCCAACAGCACTGTCCCATCCCTTCCTGGCCACAGCTTTCTCCATACAACTGACACCCTGAGACATACTACATGGGTTACAGTCAGCCCTCTACACCACACCCCTGGCTTCTACATCAGCAGATACAATCAGTGGTAGACTGAAAATGTACAGTGTAACAGCGGTTTACATAGTTCTGCATTGTAGTAGACACTTGGACCTACAGATGACTTAAGACGTGTGCAGCTCTGCAGCACTGCACTGTCGGTGTAGAGAACTTGAGCATCGGACTTGGCTATCCGAAGGGGGCCTAGACCCATCCCCCCATGCCAGGTGTGCTTATGTCACATGTGAACGCTGCAGGATAGGGTGCCTGGTACACTGGGATTCTCCCCAGTGCTCTGCTGACTTGGGACTACAGGGTCAGCCAGCGGAAGCAGAGAAGGGGATGCCCCCAGGGGAAACAATGAATCTGAATGGCGGGCCGTCAGGGATAGGTGCTGGTTCCGGGCTGGCAGGTCCTGAGGCAAGAACAGCCTCTGGCTGGCCTCACAAAAAGAGACTGCTGTCTGCTGCCCGCTGACTGTCCCCGTCCGTCCCCCAGGTGCACAAGGAGTATAGCAAGTGCCTGCGTCACTCCTACTGCTGCATCCGCTCCCCACCGGGGGGCACCCATGGCTCCCTCAAGACCTCAGCCATGCGGAGCAACACCCGCTACTACACAGGCACCCAGGTACTAGGGTGGGATGGGGCTCTGGTACCTGGGAGAGCAGTCTCCATGATCCCAGAGGATGCATGGCACTAAGACCGCCACACACCGTGTGCCCTCAGAGCCGAATTCGGAGGATGTGGAATGACACAGTGAGGAAACAGACGGAGTCCTCCTTCATGGCAGGGGATATCAACAGTACACCCACCCTGAACCGAGGTGAGGGGTATCCCTCTGCCATAGCAGCTCCCGACCCCCACAGGCCTCAGCCCCTTGTCTGTGGGCTTCCTTGTGACTTCTGACCCTTGGGCAGGTACCATGGGGAACCACCTCCTGACCAACCCCGTGCTGCAGCCCCGAGGGGGCACTAGCCCCTACAACACCCTTATCGCAGAGTCGGTGGGCTTCAACCCCTCCTCTCCCCCCGTCTTCAACTCCCCAGGTGAGGGCACTCTGGGTGCCTGCACACAGGCTGCCCCTGGGGCCTGGGTACAGGGAGCCGGACTCTGTGCTGACTTTCACCTTCTCTTTCCCTTCTGGCTGGCATGCAGGAAGCTACCGGGAACCCAGTAAGTGTCTCTTTCCTTGTGGCATTGCATATCCTGGGAGGAACATGGTGTCGGCCTTCAGCTGGCCTCTCTTAGGGCCCAGAGCACAGGATGCCCTTCTACCAAGATGGATGGTGGCCCTGGGTTTGGGGCCATCAGGTGCAGAAGAGGGGATGGGGAGCTCACAAACAGGGTGAGGGGCTCTGGCTTCCTCTCTGCAGATTGGCCCTCACCCCTCCCCATACTGATGAGCAGCTGCCTTTAGTACAGGCAAAAAGAATAAGGGTACAAGACCAGAGTCCAGGGGATGAAGGGGAACCCCCTCGCCTCCTGACCAGCCCTTCTGTTCCACAGAGCACCCCTTGGGAGGCCGGGAAGCCTGTGGCATGGACACCCTGCCCCTTAACGGCAACTTCAACAACAGCTACTCCTTGAGAAGTGGAGACTTCCCGCCCGGGGATGGGGCCCCTGAGCCACCGCGAGGCCGCAACCTGGCTGACGCCGCAGCCTTCGAGAAGATGATCATCTCGGAGCTGGTGCACAACAACCTGAGGGGCAGCAGCAGTGGGGCTAAGGGGCCCCCGCCACCTGAGCCCCCCGTGCCACCTGTGCCAGGGGGCAGTGGTGAGGAAGAGGCTGGTGGGCCCGGGGGTGCTGACCGGGCAGAGATCGAACTTCTCTACAAGGCCCTGGAGGAGCCACTGCTGCTGCCCCGGGCCCAGTCGGTGCTGTATCAGAGCGACCTGGACGAGTCGGAGAGCTGCACGGCAGAGGATGGCGCCACCAGCCGGCCCCTCTCCTCCCCTCCGGGCCGGGACTCCCTCTATGCCAGCGGGGCCAACCTGCGGGACTCGCCCTCCTACCCGGACAGCAGCCCTGAGGGGCCCAGTGAGGCCCTGCCCCCGCCTCCACCTGCACCTCCTGGGCCCCCCGAAATCTACTACACCTCGCGCCCACCGGCCCTGGTGGCCCGGAACCCCCTGCAGGGCTACTACCAGGTGCGGAGGCCTAGCCATGAGGGCTACCTGGCGGCCCCAGGCCTCGAGGGGCCAGGGCCTGATGGGGACGGGCAGATGCAGCTGGTCACCAGTCTCTGAGGGCACTTGTGGACCAGGGGCTGGCAGCTCAGGCCAGGGAGGAGACCCTGGGCACGCCCCTCATGGGAGAGGGAGACTGGTGGAGGTAGTGGCTGGTGGACCACTCTCTCCAGCGCCCCTTGGCCATGGGCCCAGGGTCCCCACAAGGGGCTCTGATGATGGGGGCCCAAGGTGCCAGGGTTCACAGACAGGGTTTCCCACCAGCCATGCGCACCAGCTCTGTTTGGGAGAAGGCCAGCGAGGAGGAGCCTGGAGGCCCCAGGGAGTCAGGAGGGAGAGCCCAGCAAGGCGCGACCTGCTTTTTGCCTCTCCCTCTCCCCCTATCCTGCCACCCCCAGAGGGAACAGCAAGGGCTCTGGTCTCCCTGGGGGTGGGGCAGCTTCTGAGGTTGCCAAAGGCTTCCCTGGCTGTAGGACAGATGAACAGGCTGTTCCCACATGGCAGCTCCTTGGAGACCAGGTCCTGCAGCCCGGGAGGAAGCCTGGCTGTGGCGGAGGCCACAGTCGAGGGGCTGCCTGGGCCATGGTGATCTCGAGGTGGAACTTTCTCTGAAGCTCCTGCCCCCTTGCTGTTGTCCCACCTCCCCTGGCAAGCCTGCCCCACCCCCCAGAGTGCACCCAATGACCCTTCCTGGGGTGACTCCTGACGAAGCACAACTCCCCATGCTGGCCCAGCCCACAGTGGCTCCAGATCTGTGGGGTCTGTGGGCTTGGCACTCTGGGGAGCAGATCTCGGGTCTGGATCTCCCTGGGGAGTGGGTCCTGGGCTTGGATCTTTCCCTAGGGGGCCCTCTCACCCCTTACTCTCTCTTCCCCCATTGCTGTAAATATTTCAACGAAATGGAAAAACAAAAAGACAAAAAAAAAAAAAATCTCATCACTTGAAGCCACCGGGCGCCTGAGGCCCAGGCCGGCCCGGACTTTCTCTGGAGCAGAGGGCACTGCCTCCCTGGCAGCCAGGACTTCTCCGTGTTTGTGTGCATCCCGGCCGGGGTGGGAGGGCCGCCAGAGCAGCTTTTTACAATCCAGAGACAAAATCTAGAAGCAACAGCAAAACAAAGAACCCGTTTCCCTCCCGGCACCCTGCTCCGCACCCTGTCATCAGCCCTTGGGGCGACACCTCACCACCTGCCCCAGGACCAAGGCTGCCTCCCTCTCTGCCTGGCCCGGGAGACACCCTCACACCCAAAGATGCTTTTGCCAAGACGCTGCGCTCCACTGGGCCTGCTTCATGTACCCTGCTTCTGGGACTCCCGGCAGCAGGCAGAGGAGGTGGATGGGGACGGGACGGGTGGGTGAGGGCAAAGGCTTTGCTGTGGTCAATGGGGGAGCTGGGGGGGGGGCAGCAGGGGGCAGCAGTAAGCAGTCGCCGCCCCTTCACCTTCTACCAGGAAGCCAGGATGCCTGTGTTCCCAGCCTGTCCCACACAGCCAGGCTTGATGGGTGTCTCCTGAGCGCCTCCCCTCCCTGCCCCTTTGTCGTGGTGGTCCGGCCTCCCCAGCCCCCTACCCTTCAGGACAGCGTAGCCCCATTGCCACACTGTCGCAGCACCTCATTGCCATTGCGCCAGGGCGGCCCTCCCGCTCTGTCAACCTCTCCTGTCACTCTCCCTTTTTCTCACAAGTGCCATGAGTTTCAAACATCTCCGGGTCTCAGCCTGCTGCTGCCATGAACTTCTTTGGGTTAAGGGGGAGGGGCTCCAGAAGGAACTGGAGGAAGGGGACAGGTAGGTGGCTGGAGGGACCCTTTTTGCTGCTAGAAAGCCCCCTCCCTTCTCCTGGGGAGCTGGGGCTGGCTTGTCCCCACCAATCAGGAGAGACGGGTCGGACCAAAGATGGTGGTTTGTCCCACAGGGGAACAGGCATGGGGAGGAGGTGGGGTGCAGTTCCATCTCTGGCTTTTTCTGGGGCAATCTTAACCCATTTAACCAGGAGCCCTCCAGCAAGGTTGAGGGGGAAGAGGAAGGCTGGGAAGGTCTTGCCCCAGGGCTGTGTGAGCAGAGCCCTCTGGGTGTAGGGGCTGACCCAGGGAGATGGGCACAGCATTCCGGCCTAAAGGTGTCAGGAGCTGAGTCCCCTGAGAACTAGGTCCCCTCCCCAGCCCAGCCCTCCTCTGTCTCTCCAGACATGGACAATCAAGGGGAGAGAGGGTGCAGCGGGCCCTTGGAATCACCTCCGGGCTGTGTGGCACAGCCCCCTGGTGGGGCTGGGTACCACTGCAGTCCCATGCAAAGCCACCCAGAGAGCCCAGGTGTCCCTGCCCCGACCAGACCTGGTGCCTTGATGCCCCTACCCCAGCTGGCACAGTACAGAGAAGGGTCTTGGTTTCCTCTCCTGCTCCCCTCCTTGGGCTCCTGGATTCATTTGCTCCCAAATCTTAATTTTTCTCAGAATTGTTTTCTTTTGGGTTCCCTTGCCTTTCCTCCTTTCCTGTCGCCACCTCTCCGTGTCTCTCGCTGTCTCCGTGCTCCCTCTCTACTCCACCCTCCTCCTCTGGGCCTCCCCCACGTCCCCCAACCCATCCTCCCTCCTTGGTCTCCTTTTCGATATGCCAAACCAATTTTGGGTCGAGTGCATTTAACAAGAACAAAACAAAAGGCTCATAATAAGAACGTTTCAGAAAAAAAACAAAAAGTTTTAAAAAAATTGTTGAGTCAAAAAATCAAACAATAAAGAAATTAAGATTTCTTGGAAAGACAAGAGTAGCATGTGACTCATTGGGGGGCGAGAAAGGGGTGAGGGCAGCTCTGTACCCTAGGAATTGGCAGGGGGGTACCTGGCCCTCCCCGGAGCAGGGCTGTGGACAGCTGGAACGGCTCAGCATGGCCCCAGGCTGAATGAAAAGGCACATGTGGCTTCCTTGGACTCCCCACAATGCTCCATCTCAAAAGTGGAGGGACTGAGTTTTATGGCGTCCAGACAGACTCAGGGATCTGGCGAGGCCACAGTGCCTTCATTCCTCACAGACACCCCTCTGGGGCTTGCCATTTGTACCCAGGCTGTATGGACCAAAGCCTGTGAACAGTAAGCCAATCTCTGGTCTGGACTCCCACATGCTGCGATGACTGGAATTGTGTCACGCCTAGGTCCATGGCCCAGATGTAACTGCGGTGTTCACAGATGCAGTTGGTCAGCGAGAGACTC
The DNA here is from genome assembly GCA_002564285.1 of Tympanoctomys barrerae. NCBI lineage: Eukaryota > Metazoa > Chordata > Mammalia > Rodentia > Octodontidae > Tympanoctomys > Tympanoctomys barrerae. The sequence continues at coordinate 7,375 of NDGN011292656.1, forward strand.
CCCTCGACCTGCACGCTCACCTGATGTCTTCCACACCAGCTCAGTCCTCCCCAACTCCCAACCTCCATGCTGGCCAGCCCGGGGCCAGCGCTCAGTCCTCTGGTACATCTCCCTCCAGGGAGGTCCCCCATCTCCCAGTTTACCTGAACGCCAATGGCTCCCAAAGGGGGCTGCACCAGCTGCTGTTCCCAGGATGCATGCCCTCCCTGGGGTCATGCAGGTCTTTTTCCACAGGCCACCCTGCCTCCCATGGTCCCACCCTCATGCCAGCACACACCCCTTCCTGCCTGTCTGGCAGGAGCTAACCAGTTCTCCCACTTGGCTCCAGCCATCCCAACTCACTAGGACCATGCAAGTACCCTGACTAGCTCCCTGTCCCTCAGCAGGCTTTTCTCAATATGGAAACCAGAGTGACCTTGGGGAACATCCTGGCCCTGACTCACTCCATTGGGCTCCCCAGCAGGAGATTGGGGTTCATACTGCACCCCACAGCACCTGACTCGCTGCAGTGGGAACAGATGCCTCAGGCCACAACACTCAGCCAAGAAGGGAACCCAGGGGTGTTCAAGGGCTTGCACATCCAACTGGGGCCCACTCACGTCCCTGCCCACCACCCACAGGCACACAGGATGGATATAGCAGACTGACTTGAGCCCCTCATCAGGGAGTCTGGGCTGTCACCGCCCCACCACCACCATGTAGGCAGTGTCACCTCTCCTTCAGACCCCAGAGCACAGATGCGCCAGGGTGATGACTTAACAGCACAGCGCCTGCCTGGCAAGTGTAGGATCCTGAGTGTCATTCCCAGTACCAAAGGACAGACATGCAGGCCTCTGCCTGAGGGCACCTGTGCTACCCACTCCTGAAGACCTGTTCTTCTACCCCTGCCGATGGGAGTCAGGCCCTGCTAGCCTCTTCCTCCCAACACCCTTCACAAGTCGCTGGGCCTCCCAGCCTCGCCCCAGGCCCACCAGCCGATGCTCATTTCTCTCTGACCCATCCAGCTGCTTGGCAGCAGCCTACCTCTGTCCACCCAGCCCAACCATCACCTTGGGCCAGCCAGTCCTCCCCAGGACGGATCCTAAGAAGCCGCATGTGAGTACAAGTGTGATTCCACCACAAAGAACACAAGACAACACAGAGCAGCAGCACAGCACAGCTAGAGACAGCACAGCCAAGCAAACACGCTGCCCCTGCCCCACTAAAGCCCAGGGCACAGAAGACCAGTGAATGAAGTGGATCATGTTCCCAATAGTAAGTGTAAAAGCTTGGGTAGAAACAAGTAGGCAGCCAGGCCTGGTGGCATGAGCCTATCACCCTGGCACTTGGGAGGCCAAGGCCAGAGGACCTCCATGCATTCAGGACCAGTCTGAACTGGAATTCCAGGCTACCCGGAAATTATAAAGGGAGACGCTATCTCAAAAAATCCAAAACTTTCCAGTCTTGGTGGCACACGCCTATAGCCCCAGCATTCAGGAGGCTGGGGCAGGAGGGTTGCCATGAATTCAAGGCCAGTCTGGGCAACATCATGAATTCAAGGCTACCCTGAACTATATAGTGAGGTCCAGCCTAAAAACAAGACAACCCAAAAACTAAAGACAAGGTAAAATAAGCTTCTATATTTGCCTTGTTTTTAAATGGCATATTTATGCAAAGTGTAGACACAAAAATTGTGTGTATACAAATACAAATAGTACATGTGGTCTAGAAAATAAATGCTATACACAGAATATTCAGTTAATTTGTAGTGGGTAATTTTTACTTTTTTTTTTTTTAAACGTCTTAGCTTTAAACATCTTATTACTTCTGTAAAGGGGAGAAGTATTTGTATCCTACTTATTATGTGAGAACAGAGGCCTGGAGAGATCAATACGACTGAACAGGGTGAGCTAACCACACTGATTACAGTGTGGTAACGAGTAACCTGTGTGGTGGTGGCTCCAGAAGAGACAACCGTGGGAGAGACTTGGGCATCGATGGAAATCTGCTCTGTGATCAGGTCAGCATTTTCAGTCACCATGATGGACAAGTCCAGAAGGTCTTAAGTTCTGTGGCCCGTCTTTTCTCACTTTTGCCGGTGCTTGGTTTGGTTTTGAGACAGGTTCTTCTTGTGTATCCCAGATGGGCCTCAAAACTCAAAGCAGTCCTGCCTCAGCCTCCAAAGGCCAGGATGATTAGCATGCACCACCCCACACCCCACACCCCACACCCTACAATTTTTCTTTTTTTGCAGGGAAAGGGGGTTGAGATGTGGTCTCACCCTGTAGCCCTGACTGGCCTCCAATTTGTGCCGATCCTCCTGCCTCAGCTTGCCAAGGGCTGGGATTTCAGTGCGCACCACCACATGCAGCACAGCATAGTTTTAATGGATCTTGCACAATTTTTCAACATCATAAGATGGTCTTCAGGAAAAGTGATCTGCTGGCTTCCTAACAGTTCACTAAATAATGTCTTAAAAAGCACATCTGTTAACATCACCACTGACCTCATCGGTATTAATCATGGAAAGACTGTTAAAGCTTATTGTAGTGAATTAAAGCTTTCTAAATGACTTTACAATTGAAACTATCACTTATTGGTCTTGAAGGGACCACGTGACTTCATTTGTTACTGAGAAGATGCCACCACAGATCCTCCCAGCACTCTGGGAGGCTGAGGCAGGAGGTCACAAGGTTCAGCACAGCCTGGTAACTTTGTAACTTGGTGAGATCCTGTCTCAAAACAAAAATACAACAAAAAGGACTGAGAATGTAGCTCAGTGTGAAGGCTCTGGATTCAATCCCCAGAACCAGGGGAGAACAATCCTAATATGGATGGGCCCTGTAAAAAGCCTCCCCTAGCCCTCATTGCACCTCCAGTGCGACGGACCTGTGAGCTTTACCTCAACTCCCACCAGCCTCCTGCAAGCAATGTCATGGCACCGAGACCTGCGGGGACCTCCCCTCTCCCCACAGAACACCTCAAAAACATAGTCAGGGCCGGTCTGTGACATGACCCACTCATTCCATTGCTTCCTCAAGGACACTGGTGAGTGAACTGGGGTTGGTACAATGCTGACTGTGTGGCAGCTCGGTGGCAGCACCTTGATTCCCGCTGAAGTGCCAGCAGTCTCACCTTGCCTTATTTTTGTACCAGTAACACAAATAACAGCACAGTTCAAAGCAAAAGGACAGAGTTGATGACATGGGCCTTCTGGGGACTAAATGGAACTGAGACAATTAGATATCCACAAAGACAGAGTTAAGTCACAGCTGTCTTACATCACAAACAAAAGCAGATTCAAGGTAGTTGTTTTGAGAAAGGGTCTCACGATGTAGTTCAGTCTGGCCTTGAACCTGTTTCTCCCCTGCTCCAGGCTGATCCTGAATTCACAGTAATCCTCCTGCCTCAACCTCTCTAGTGCTATTATTACAGATGAGTGTTACATCTGTATTTCTTGTGTGTGTGTGTGTGTGTGTGTGTCTTTTATTTTTTGAGACAGGGTTTTGTTCTATAGTCCAAGATGACCTCAAATTTGCAACAATCCTCCCGCCTCAGCCTCCCAAGTGTTGGGATTACAGGCGATTGCCACCACATCTGGCTAAACAACAAGATTTCATATTGTACTTGCGGTAAGATTCCTTGCCTTTGGGTAGGTGAAACACAAAATCTGAACAGAAAACAAAGTAGATACTAATTCTGATGACAGGGGCGGGGGAGATGACTCAGTGGAATAAGCGCTTCCCTGGCAAGAGCAAGGGCCTGAGTTCAATCCCTGGTTCCTCCACAGGGGGAAAAAAAAAAGAACTACTATATCCTCTTAATTCTGATGATATTAAAATAACAATGCTTAGACATGGAACATTAGGACACCATGAAAACAAAAAGGCAGGCTTTGGAGGCCTTCATTAAGCTGAAGACAATCCAGAAGATTGGGAAGAGATGTGAATGGGCAATTCACAGAGAAAAGCTCACAGACACCAACTGCAAACACAGCAACCAGAGTAATGCAGCTGAAACCACTAACACTGCATCCAGACAGAAGTCTACAGCTTCCGCCAGGCGGTGTCCACAAGGGTACTGAGCAATAAGAATGCAAATGGCGGGTGGCTGGGGAGATAGCTCAGCGGTCTAAGCGCCAGCCTGGCAAGCCTGGCAAATGCAAGGACCCGGGTTGGATCCCTGGTGCTACATGCGGT
>NDGN011292657.1:0-17916 GCA_002564285.1 Tympanoctomys barrerae
TGGATAGGCAACCCTGCTGTGCTCACCAGTGAGGATGGTGGATAGGCAACCCTGCTGTGCTCAGGCAGCAGGAAGCACAAAGCAAACTAGAATTTTTTTCAAATTCTAAACACTTCTTCAGGACCGACAGAATGGTTCATGATAGACAACTCCTTCCCAGCATCCACCCAATTTTTAAATAACGTTTTTCTATCATGGAGACTTGATATAGGTAAATAGCTAAATCTAGATCTTTATTCTTAAACTGGCATGTTTCTGTGCATTAATTTTAAATATCTTTGCCTTTTCTAAAAATCAGCAACTTTATTTTTGGAACAGTAGATGTGCCTGCAGTACCTAAAAGGTTGCAAGATAAATATAGCTCCCTAATTATTTTCTGGAAAAGTCTATTCATGACTGCTTTGTAGTCTGTATCCTGTTAGTCTGCAGTGGAAGTGTCAGCCCGGTGATAGCTCTATTACCGAGCGCGCACACACACACACACACACACCACACACACGGGCCTGGGGGGTCCTGCTTCAGTCTATTTCTAACATTTGCATGCTCTTCTTTTAGAGAAATGCCCTGTTGGGGATCATGATTATTAAAAGCAAGGCGTGTCAATAAAGCCAATCCTGTGGCAAAAATTTCCCCCTCCCTACAATTTCATACGCTGTAAGAACTTCAAGAACACAGTACAATATCATTCAGCCAGGAACCATCTCACCTCTTCTGGGCATCCACCTCTCCTTGGCATTTGGTTTGTCTTTCCCCCTAGTACTGGGGATTAAATCCAAGGCCCTCACACTGAGCTATATTCCAGCCCTTTTTTTTCTTTTGCTTTGAGGTCAGTTCTCACTAATTGCCCAGGTTGGGCTCAAAGCTACAATCCCACCACAGCCTCCTATTGTGTTGCGATCACAGGCACGCACCTTGGCTCACTTGCTACCCAGCTGCTGCTCCACACCCAGTTCTCTGAGAGCCCTGATCAGCACTGCATGGGAGCAGCCTTCATTGTCACCCTTGCCCAGGCTCTTTGTCCCTCACTTCCTGCCTTTCAGCTTTTCAGCTGAAAAGGAGATGGAAATGCCAAGGAACAGGCTTAGTAGCCACACATGTGAAATCTAGAGTCCTCGGGAGATTAGAAATCCCTAGTGCAGACCTTTGGCTAATGCAACGTAAGAGCCCGTGGTTGGAAAGCTCTCCTGGTATGGCTGCCTGAGAAACATCCCGGGGGGTGCACAGCTGCTGGGCTGTGCAGGATAACCGTGCAGGGTGGACCCATCGGTGGTGCTCATGGCAGCTTCAGCTGCAGGCCCTCCTTTCTGCTCTGGCTCTTTCCCCGCCTTGGTCCATTTTTGCTTCAGGCACATTTTCATATTATTAAGGAGCATCATTTACATTGCCTCAGGCTGTGCTTTCTAGGGGCTAAATAGGGAACCAACTGGCAAGTCATTAAAAACTTCACCTGAAACCCAGATCTTTGCAAACTAGAAGGCAAAATGAAGGAGAGGGACCTACTCCAAAGTGTCAGTGGAGATGCCTTGAGCCACAGAGCCCATACACATGGTTACTCTGGTACATCACGGTCACTCTAGCCTGTGCTTACAGCGTCCGCAGAGGCTAGCCCTGTTGAGCTCCTCCATCTGGGAGGATGGGGTAAGGACTGGACAGCCAGCGCCCATATCCACCCGCTCTTGCCAGTGTTTCTGAAGCCTGGGGCACTTGGCTGCCTGAATTAGATGTGGCAATACATTCACTGAGTCCATAGGAAATTACTAATTCAGTTCTTATTTTCACTCCTTCCCAACTGGAAGACTCTATGAGTCAACCATGGATATATTTTTCAATGCAGAAGAAAAAAGATTAAATACCATTTTGGTCACAATAAAGTGATTTGGGTAGGCTCAAAGGCTATGTGAGGCTGCTGTGGCCTAGAGGTGCTCCGAGCATTCCTGTGCCTCTGCAGTTCTCAGAGTACCAGTGCTGGGCAGTACAGAGAGTGGGAAGTAATTAGGTCATTGAGAGCACTGACTTCTTACTGAATTCATATGGATTTCTTGGGGGCACTAGCTAGTTCTCTGGAAATATGGCAATTGATGTTAAAGATTGAGACTAGACAGGCATTATACCACTGCCTTGTAATCCCAACTTCTCGGTAGGCTGAGCCTGCAAGACCACAAGTTCGAGGCCAGCTGCAGGTAGCTTATGGAGATGCTATCTCAAACTCAGGAGGGTCGGCGATAGGGCTCAGAAGTAGAGCACTTGCTTAACACGCACAAGGCCCTGGGTTCCTTCCCGAGCATGGGAAGTAAAAGGTAAGCCCAGCCCCTCCTCCTGGTGTAGCTTCCTGTGTCTCACACAGTGCCTCCCCCACACATGTCTGTCATCCCGCTGCCATCCATGAGGTCCAGTGACAATGTCATAGCTCCATTCTCCAGATCTCTGAGACACATAAGCCTCTTTTCTGCATAGATTACCCTAAAGTGTTTTGTTACAGTGATAGAAGATGGACTAACAGAAGAGGAGTGAAGGGAAGCAGGAAAGGGTCAGCACATGATCATGTCACCCAGCCCGGGTTTGTCCCTCTTGGCTGGCCCAAATGCCTTTCACCACACTGTGACTTGTTTAATTATAGTTACCTCTGACAAGCTCCTTTGGGATAGTCCACCCGTGTGTCACCTCCAGTTCCAGATAAACACTGACCCACACTCTTTTATTGTTGATCTTAATTGTCGTTTGCACTCGTCATTCTACACAGGTAGAACCGCGCAATGTGTACGACTTGGCCCTGGCTTCTTGCTGTTTTTACTCTGGTGGTTCTAAGACGTAACCGTCTCACTGCAGAGCCATGCTATCTTGTTTTCATTGCTGAGTACTAACCTATCGAATGGTTATTCCCAAAATTGTTTATCCATTCATTTATTGATGCATTTTCCTAGTTTAACAATAGAGCTATACATGTTATTGATCTCTGTGGAGGCACATGGATCCATTTCTCTTGGGTAAGCCTCTAGAAGAGGTTTGGCTAAAGGAAGACTCCAAGGTAATTGGAGGACTTTACGTTTCACCAGCAATGGGTGTGAAGCCACCTGCCTCCACCCTCTAGACTGCAGCATCTCAGTGTGGTCCCACTTGCATTCACCCTGTGACATAGAAGCACGCGGCAAGGATGTTTCATCTGTGAACTAGCTACTCACTTCTTCTTGAAGATGTGATAGTTTTCTCACATTGTTTGTTACATCACCTATGGTTTTATTGAGATGAAAGTGTTCTTTATAGATTCTGAATGAAAGTCCTGTGCCCAGAAACACGTAATATGAATACTTTCTCCAAATCTATGGGCTCCCTGTTTCATTTGCTAAATGATTATTTCAAAGAAAACAAAATAAGTTTAGTTTAGAAGAAGTTAAATTTCTCCTTTTTTTTTTTTTTTTTTTCTTTCTGGTCAAAGTTGTGCTATTCTTTCAAGGAAATCTTTCCTTTTGATAGCATTTAAAATCTGATGTTAATATCTTCCTCTTACTATTCTTCTATTCTCCTTTTCTCTTTACTTTTCCTGCTTTTGCACAACCTGGAAAGATCCAGGACTAAGAGGGATCAATAAAATGTTTCCATTTTTTTTTTCTTTCTGGTCAAAGTTGTGCTATTTTATCAAGGAAATTTTTCCTTTTGATAGCACTTAAAACAAAGTTGCGCTATTCTATAAAGCAAATCAAAAGCAGAGATTCTGATCCTGCTTTTTTCCCTCAAAATCAGCATCAATATTGAAATCTGGGACATGCTCGCAGCTCCTTCCGTGAGCGTGGAGCCAGGCTCTCGGCTGCCACATGGACACTCGGCTGTGAAGCGTGATTGGCAGAAAGTGTTGTCCTGGCTCCACGGAGCTGTCCGTGCCATTCCTAAAAGCTCTATTGATCTTCTAAGAAGGGGTGTGTATTTTACACTGTTTGCTATTGACCTATATTTCTATCTTGCACCAATCCGTACTGCTTTATATCGATAAACATTCAAGTCAAGTAACAATTCACATAACTGCTCTTTCACAGTGTTGCTCTGACTATTCAGTCTTTTTGCATTTTTATATACATTTTCAAATAACCATTTGTTTCCCTGTAAAAACATGATATAGTCTTAATTTATGTTATATTTTGCTTACAAATGAATTTAGGGGAAATTAACAATGTTGAACCTTCCAGTTATAAAAATTCTATATCCCTCCATTTATTTATATCATCTTTAATTCTTTTTTGATAGTTTCAGTATAAAATTCTGCACTTGATTCACTTTATATTTTAATCCTGTTTGAAAGGCTATTTTCAATATTTCACTTTCCAGTTGTTTTTGCTAATGTACAGAACTATGATTGATTTTATGTAGTGTTATCACACCCTATAAATTTTGGTGTGCCTATTGTTTTAATAGAATATTTCTTATTATATCCAAGAGACTTCATAATGTCTATAAATATAGCTAGTTTTATATTTTCTCACCTACTTATCTGAATATTTCACATTTCCTTCTCTTTACTTACAGTACTGGCTGGAACCTCCAGTTGTTATGTTAAATACAAGCCACCAGAGTGGCATCCTCCTTTATTTCAATGTTAGGGGAAATGTCAGGCTTCTCTATTATTTTAATAGGTAAATCTGATGTTAATGTCTTCCTCTTAATATTCCTCTATTCTTCTTTTCCCCTTCACTTTTCCTGTGTTTGCACAACCTGGAAAGATTTAGTCCTAGTAGGGGACGGTCAGTGAAACATCTGGCATGAAGCGTGGAGTGTCGGTGCTCTGCCTGGGGCATCAGAGTCCGTGGGGTGAGGCAAGCTGGAGCTTATCAGCCTGCAGGGAACCTAAGGCATCAAGGTGGGTGACAGCCACAGCCAAAGCAAACTAAGGAGGAAGGGGAAGGAGGGTCCCATGCAGGTGTCAGAGCCTGCAGGAAGTGAGGAAAGCACTGATGACATCTGGGTTGAAATCTGAGTTAAAGGGAAGAGCATGCCTCATAAAGCTTGGTTCAGCCTGCAAGCCAGGGTTTCCAAGGGTGAAGAGGGCATGCATGTACGGAAGCCCAGAAGCTCAAGCCTGAAGAGGTCTCAGCCTAAGCAAGAGGAGTAAGAGTAGGTAGAAGAGCTAAAGAAGAACTAAGGCTAAGTTTTCTCAGCCAAAGTGCATGTACCTGGAGTGAGAAAATGGATCCAGGCTGAGTCAGAAAGACACACAAGGGTGGGCACTGCCCAATGGAAACATGAGATGCAACCTCCATGGCTTGGCGCCTAGTGAGCAAGAGGAAACACTAGCTCTGGAAGGTAGGCGTGCATGCCCGAGTGAGGCCAAGGTGTGGAGTCAGAACCTGGGAAGAGGAAGGAAAGCTTACCAGGAACGCAGGTGGTAGCAGCAAGAAGAGACTGGCTATGCAGTGTAGGACTGATCGAATAATTAAGTACATGGGGGGTAATGAAGACTAGTTTCGGTTGCAAATGAGAGCTACAAACATAAAAATGGAAAATTCCTATGGTATGAGATTGCGATGGAATGTATTAGTGTAATGCTTTCAAAGCATATTCATAATACCGTATATATACATGCAAATGCACACACTCATGCGCATATACACATGTGTTGTCGCTCTTTGTTTTTAGGGCATTGGCTTTTGGGCCCTGACCAGTGCCAAAAATCTCTAGACACTGAACATCCTCATATAAAAAGATAAGTATTTGACAACCATTGTTGAATTTCTATCATTTTGTTTTGTGAAATTTTGTATTGTCACTAATGGGGATTTTAAATATATTTTATTCTTTAAAAAATAAAGTTTAGTATTTGAAACCATCATGTACACATTATACATATACTTCATATCATTTCTAGATTACTTAATATCTAGTGCAATGTAAGTGCTATGTAAATGGCTGATATACCATAATGTTTAAGGGAAAGTGATAAGAAAAAAAACTACATGTTTGGTGTAATTCAATCTTTAAAACTATTTTAATATGAAATAATGAAGATCAGAGCTGAAATTGGTGAGAAAATAAAAGAATAATATAAACGATCAATGAAAGAGTTGTCTCTTTGAAAAGATAAACATGGTAAATAAACCTTTAGTCAAAGCAAAGCAAGAGTGAAGCGACTCTATTTAACAAGATTACAACTGAAATAGCTCAGTAGAATAAGTATTTGCCTGGCAAGTGCAAGGTCCTGAGTTCAATCCCTGGTACCACAAAAAAAAATATAACTGAAAAGGGGCTAGTACAACAGACATACCTGAAATATAGAGGACCATTGGGAACTATTTTGAAAATGTAGTACAATAAACTGATAAATCTAGAAGAAATGTGTAGATTCTTAGACACATATGACCTACAAAAATTGAATCAAGAGGAGATTTTTTAAAAAACAGATTAACAATAAGTAGTGAAAACAGTAATTCGAGTGTGTCTAAGAATCTACCCATTTCTTCTGTGTTTTCTTTATAATATGGTTCTCACTGTGATTTTCCCCTTTTCACTCTTTTTTTTTTTTTTCCGGAACCAGAGATTGAACTAAGGCCCTTGTGCTTGCCAGGCAAGCATTTATTCTCCTGAGCCATCTCCCCGGCCCCTTCCTTTCCATTCCTAATTGCTTGACTTTGTGTTTTTTCTTCCGTTTTTGATGAGGATAGCTAATGGTTTGTCAATTTTATTTATTCATTCAAAGAACCAACTTTTTGATTAACTGATTCTCTGTATTGCTTTCTTAGTCTCTACTGCACTGACTTCTGCTCTTATCTTTATAATTTCTTCATTTATATAAGCTTTGGGTTTGATTTGTTCTTCTTTCTAGAAGACTAATGTTCAACATTAGGTTGTTTATTTGAGCTCATTGTGCTTTCCTCATGTGTGAGTTCATTGCTATAAATTTCCCTCATAGGATGCTTTCATTGTGTTCTGTAAATTCCAGTACGTTGCATCAGCATTATTATTTAATTGTATATACTGTTAATTTCATCTTTAATTTCCCCTGTGACTCATTGGTGGTTCAGAGGGTGTTAGTTAATCTCCATATGTTAATGTGGTTTTTGTTATTTCCTTTGTCATTGATTTCTACTTTTATTGAGCTATGCTCAGATATTAAGCATGGGATGATTTCAATTTCTCTTCATTTACTTAAAAATGTTTTGTAAGCTAATATGTAGTCTATTTTGGAGACTGTCTCATGGCAGTTGAGAAGCATGTATAGTCTGAGGTTTAGGGGTGGAATGCTCTGTAGATGTCTATGAAGTCCATTTGTTCACAGTCTTGATTTAATTCCAATATTTCTTTGTTGATTTTTCTGTCTAGTTGATCTACTTATTTGTGAGAATGAAGTATCAAGTTCCCCTACTACAATTGTTATTACTGCTTTCTTGGTTTTTCATGTCTGTTAATATTTGTTATATGTAGCTGGGTGTGCCAATGTTTGGCACATGGATATTTCTGATTGTAATCTCTTCTTGGAGTTTTCCCTTAACAAGTATGTATGACCTTCTAGGTCTCTTTTGATGACTTTTGGATTTAAGTTTACACTATCTGCAAGTAGGATAACAACCTCTGCTTTTCTCTGGGTTCCTGTTACATGAAGTTTTGTCTTTCATCTTTTCACCTTTAGACTATGAATTTCTTTTGGGGTTAAATGTGTTTCTTGAATGCAGCACATAGTTGGGCCTTGCTTCTGGTTCCATTCTGTCTGTCTACTTCTCTTGATTGTTAGGTTGAGACCATTTATGCTTCAAAGACTCAATCTAAAATCAGGCATCTAAGATGAGTATGTATTTCTCAGATGAAGAAGTACAAATGGCAATTCAATACTTGAAAAAATGTTCAACATTATTGATCATTCAAGAGACAGAAATTTTTTTATGTATTTAGTACAGGGTCTACAGGGTCTCACTGCATAGATTGGACTCGGAGTGATCCTCCTTTTTCCACCCTCCCAAGCACTGGGATTACAGGCACGTGCTGCCATGCCCAGTGTCAATCGCCATCTCAGTGTGCCCTGGGGGTGGGGCCAGCATGGCTTGTGGTGCCAGAGATCAAACCCCAGTCCCTGCACCCTGCCTAAGCAGACACTTTAGTCTGCTGAGCTATCTGAATAACCCTAAGAAATACAAATTTTTAAAACACAGAGATTCCATCTCATCCAAGAAAGAATGGCTCCCATGAAAAAAAAATCAAGTGATAACAAATGCTGATAGGGTTGTGAGAGAAAGTGCTTGTGGGAGGGAAGACTGGTGCAACCACTGTGGAAATCAGTGTGAAAATTCCTCAAAACACGGGGGTTAAAGGTCCCACTCAACCCCTATGGACATCTTCCCAGAAAAATAAAAAATATCCATATTACAATAATATATGTGCACTCATGTTTAAGCAGCACAATTTGTAAGACCTAAATCTTGGAATAACCCAAATGCTCATCAAATGAGGGTAAAGATGTGGCTTTTTAATATAATGGAGTACTACTCAGCTATAAAGAAGATGAACTTTTATAGGCAAATGGATGCAACTTGAGGCCATACTCTAAAGTGAAATAAATCAGACCCATATGTGTAAACATCATCCTATCTCACTGTGAAAGAAACTGAACAAGTAAATAAGATATGGAATGTACAACAGATATTGTGAATGAGGAGGAAACTGTTCAAAAGAAAAGAAAAACTGTGACAGGTGAAAGGGGAAAGATAGGGAAAGAGAAAACAGATTTAGACACAAGATCATTAAGACAGTTATACAGCTAGTTTCTCATAGTTCATTGAAAAGAAAGGTTTGTGCTGCTTTCATTTGAACAAGATATCATACCTATATTTTGTACTCTGAGTAAGTACTACAAAGACAATAATATGCTATGTATTGATTGTTATTTTTACTTATGTTTTATCTTTAAGATAAAAATACATGCATTCATATAAACCAATTTTAAAAAAAAAACAGTGATGAAGTCTCCCAAGTGGAAAACCCAAGACTAAGATTAATTTACTGGTGAAATTTCTCAGATATTTAGAGAAGAACTAAAATAATTTTTCTCAACTGTTCTGTAAATATAAAGGGAAGGAAAAGGTCAAACTAAACTCATTCTATGAAGCCAGTATCACCCTGATACAAAAATCAAACCAAGATTAAAAATTCCTACAGACCAATATCCTTGATGAACATCGATGCAAATATCTTCAATAGTTTTTTTTTTTTTACTTTATTAGTACATGTTTGTAGCATGTGTGGTTTACAATCATCTTGGGGAGTAGTTCTATGTATATACACAGAGTGTTTCCTTTTTTTAAAAAAACTCTTTTCCTCCCTTCCTTCCTTCTTTCCTCTCTCCTCCAATTTAACAATACAATTTTTCACTACTGCTGACACTAATCTTATCTCATATTATGGTCCATAATGTTTACATTAATTGTGGTTATTAGGTTCCTGTACATGAATGTTTTTGTTCTCCTTATTTGACTTCTCACCACTTGCCCTTATTATCTTTGACCAATTTCCTGTTGCAAAAGATCCACCCTCTTCTATTCACTCTTCATTATTCCCTTGGTTTTTATTTTGCCTCACTCAGTGAAAGACAGCATACCATATTTAAGCTTGTAAGTCTGGTTTATTTCACTAAACACAGAGCAGAAAACTTCAACAACACATTTAAAAGACCACATCATGATCAAATGCCAAATGGATTCACTCCAAGGATGAAAGGATGGTTCAACATAAACAAGTCATAAACACTAAGCCACATCAATAAAATCAAAGATAAAAATCACATGATCAGGGCCAGCCAGACAGCCCAGCCAACTAAAGCGCTTGCTTAGGCAGAGCGCAGTGGCTGGGGTTCGACCCCCAGCATGCCATATGGACCCCACCCCCGGGGCGCTCTGAGATGTTAACTGAGATGGGGCGTGGTGGTGTGTGCCTACAATCCCAGGGCTTGGGAGGCTGAAAACAGGAGCATCACTACGAAGCCGATCTACATAGTGAGACCCTGTAAACCCTGCAGTAAAGACATTTAAAAAAAAATCACATGATAATTTCAACAGATGCAGTAAAAGCCTTTAGCAAACCTCAACATCTCTTCACTTAAAAAAAAAAAAAGCCTTGACAAAATTATGCAGAGAAAGATATTACCACAGTATTACAGGGGCAACTTATAACAAGCTTCCATTCAAAATCACAATAAATGTGAGAAATCCGAAGGCATCCTCTCTAAAATCAGGAGCACTGTTCAATGTATTACTCGAGGTTTTAGCCTGAAAAGTTAGGCAGAAGGAAATAAAGGGTAAAATATGAAAGTGAACCATGAGATCACATCTGCCTTAGGAGACCATAAAAATTCCACCAGAACAGTTTTTTTTTTTACTTCATAAACAAAATCAGTGAAGTGTCTGGATACAAAATTAATGTGCAAAACTCCCAATAGCTCTTCAGTACACCCACCATGAACTCACTGAGAAAGGAATCGGGGAAACAGTTCTACTCTGAATCACTCCAGGAAATGCCTACGAGCAAGCGTACTCAAGAAGGCGAAAGACTGCCTCAGGAAGAATTACAGAGCACTGAAGGAAAACAGTAACACAGTAAAAGAGGGCAACGCTTCCCATGTGAGAAACATTTTATTGTTAATTGTCACATGAATGGAAGCATTCTGTAGATTTAGCATAATCCATGGTGAACTACTGATGACACTCTTCAAAGAACCAGAAAAAGATCCTAAAATTCATATGGAAACATAAAAGATCCATAAAACTGGAAGGAATCCTGTGCAAAAATAGGAATCCTGGAGGTATCACAATGACAAATTTCTGAATTGCTCCCTAACCATACTAACAAAACAAAATTGCTATTCACGGACCAGCCAGATAGCTCAGTGGACTAAAGCTCCAGCCTAGGCAGATCACAGTGGCCAGGGACTCGATCCCTGGCCTGCTGTGCTGGCCCCGCCCCCAGGGGCACTGAGCCGGCAATGGAGACTGGGTGTGGGGGTGCGCACCTGCAATCCCAGCGCTTGTGAGGCTGAAAACAGAAGAATCACTACAAGTCCAATCTCCATAGTGAGACTGTGAACACCCTATAGACCCTGTACCAAACACATTAAAAAATGTTATTCATTAAGCATTATAAACATGTATTAAAAATTAATTAGTTAATTAGCTTGAGCCAGACCCACCCTCAGGGCCCACTGAGCCAGGAAACAAGTCTGGGTGTAGTGGCAAACACCTGTAATCCAGTGCTGGGGAGGCTAAGACAGGAGGATCAGACACTACCAGTTCAAGCTGTGTAGTGAGACCCTGTAGACCCTGTACCAAATACATAAAATAAAATAAAACAAAACAAAATAAAACCTACGTGATACAGGCAGTTAAACCACTTGACTAGAATAGGGGTCACAGGGAAAAAAAAAACCCCATACATCTATGGCCATCTTCACAAAGGTGAGGAAAACATATATTGGAAAAAAATACACAGCAGAAGACACCTCATCAACAAATGGCAATGGGAAAACTGGGCAGTCGCAGGTAGAAGATTGAAACTAGACCACTGTCTCTCACCTGCTACAGTATTCAAATTCCAACATCCCAGAGACCTAGGTATAACCCCAGAAATTTGGGGGTTTTAATTTAATTTTTATTTTTTAAAAGAGAATACAAAATAGCATTAAAACATTAAAACAGAAAAATTGCAAATGATACAGAAATTCACTAAACAAAATAATATACATTTCATAGTATTTGTTGTATTGATAGTGTTGTCTTCAAATTAGTTGTTCCTATTACCAGATTACACCAGAAAGTGGAACTGCTAGAAGAAAGCACAGTAAAGTAAAGCTGTGGCACAGCTGGGGCCTTCGTGCCTGCGACTCAGAAAGCTCAGGAAGTGTAACAAGAATGACCAATGCACTACATCAAAGCAGGGAGGGGGGAGGACTCTACAAATTAGAATACAAAGAAAAAATTAAAACACTTCATCAAAATGAATTGGTAACCTACAGAACGGGAGAAAGTCTTTGTCAACTGTTCCTTCCACAGAAGATTAATATTCGGAATCTGTAAGGAGCTGTAGGGAGCTCAAAACCTTAGCAGCCTATGTCTGTGATTCCATCTAGTCCAGAGGTAGAAAAGAGACACAAATCTGAGGCCAACCCGGGAAGCATAGTGCAACCCTGTGTCAAAACGAAAATTGTTTAATGGGATAGATGGTGGCTTGCTGTGGCCAGACATCTGGGTTGAATCACCAGCATTGTAAATAATAATAACCTCACTAATAAATTGGCAAATTACCTGAACAGACACTTTGTGAAAGAAGAGATATTAATGACCAATTACTGTGTGAAAAAGTATTCAACATCTCTAGCCTTCAGGAAAACACAATTCCAAGAACACTGAGGTCCTGAGTCAACCGATCAGGGTGGCCGATGCAAAGAACACAGAAAATAATAATTCTGGTGAATGGGTAGGAAAATAAATCGTTATACACTATTGGGGGGAGTATAAACTAGTACAACTGACTATGGAAATCAGTATGGAGTTTTCTCAAAAACCTTTTTTGAGAAAGCTGGAAATAACGGATGATCCACTTATACCGTGCCTAGGTATGCCCAAACAATTAAAGATGGAGCGGGCATATACAGGGTACCGCAGTACCACGTGCATCAGAGCACAAGTCATAGTAGCCAAGCTGTAGAATTACCCTAAGTCTCCATCAGTGAATGAAAAGACTTAAAAAAAAAAATGTGTCTACACAACAGAGCATTTTTCAACCATCAGAAAAAGCGGAATCATGTCATTTGTAAGAAAATGAATGAAGCTGGAAACAATGTTAAGAAAAATAACCCAGATCCAAAAAGACACCTACACGGTGTTCTCATGCATATTTGGAATGTAGACAAAAAGGGCACATGAAGTAGAAGGGCCAACATTGGCGAAAAGGAAAGCACAGGAGGAGGGGAGAGGGAGCCGGCAAGAGGCGGCGGGGAGCCGGGACCACTTGCACGCAGGACTGAAAACGGTACAAGGTAACCAAGCACTCAGCGTAACTGAAACTCACTACCGGAAGAGGTCAGGAAAAACCCGCGAGCCCTTCGCTTGGTACGCAGGTGTAGAATGAATGAACACCAAGAACCAACCATAAACCGGTATATTTATGTGTACATGTATGTGCACACAGACATGCATGGATGTGCGTAGGACTTACATCCACACACACACACACACACATGCATATTTAAGACTATAGTACATACAAAATCTGTGTTTCTACGCGCGGATCATTGAAACAGCCTGGAAGCAATGAGCTTCAGCAGCACCCGATCTTGGCTTTTTCATGTCATTTTCTTCTGAGAGGAGCTCGGGTCCTTAGGAAAATGCGGATTCCAGACACAGGCAGAGAGAGTACAAAGGAGACTGAAATCTCTAGCGGCAGAGTGAGGACGCGCTCAAAGAGTGTTGAGGGTCAGCGCTGCTGGGCTTCCTGTCTCTACAACAAACACCGGAGCCACTTGATGTGCGCCGAGGAGAGGCTGACCCTGGCTCCCGCTTTCGAGGGTCTCGCCCAAGCCCAGGGTCCCGGGGCTCACGGGGCAGCACACAGGGCGGCGGGCCTGGCAGCGCTCCTGCTCAGCGCATCCGGTGGAACCTGGAAGACAGAGACAGGAAGAGGCCCGGGGCCGCGGCCCTCCTGAACGGCTCACCTGTTCCCACCAGGGGCGACTGCCTGAGTGCCCCCAACTTCCCTGAAGCACGGTCTGAGGACCCGGCCTTTAGCACGCAGACCCTGGAGGTCCACTCACCCGAGCCGCAGCGAAGGTCACGGGACAAGAGTGTGCTTCTACTAACTGCCTCGTTTGGAAAAACGTCAAGTATAAGAGAAACAATAGCACAAAATGATGGCTCTGAGTAACATCTGACCGTTTTTTTCAGATGATGGTAAGTAGTGTGGTGGCCATTATTAATTTTTAATTATTTTGTTTCCCCAGAAGAAGAGTGCTTTTTAATATTTTTATTAACATCTATATATGTTACATGAAAATTTAAAAGAAATTTTAAAAGATTAATAATAAATTATAGTATAAAATTAGAGTTTACATACATTTATTAAATGTTTAATCCTGAAGAGTGTATTTACTTGGCTTTTAGTTCCATCTTTCACAAAATTCAAAGAGGAAACTGTAACTTTGAAGGACAGCTGGAACCTACAACTTTAATCAAATAATCAATTGATTAATCATGCTCAATATGAACCATTTAAAGAATGGAATAAAAATCATGTATTCTACAATTTAATCCAATGAGGAAATTTTTGTACCAGCTCTATAGCATCCCTAACAAAGGTGTATAAATCAAGCTGTGAAGACATATCAAGTCCAAATTGAGATTTCCTAAACTATAATGGCACTATAATATACAAAATGCTAAGGCCATGAAAGTCTAGAAAAACCTGAGAGTGTTCCAAATGCAGGGAAACTAAAAACACGAGAAGTCTTAGCCAGGCCTGGTGATGTACGCCCATGATCCCAGTACGCCTATAATTCTGGCAGGCTGAAGCAAGACCATGGCCAGTTTGAGGCCAATGTGGGCAACTTTGAGACTTAGCTAGACTTTGTCACAAAATTGTTATCAAGCAAACCATCAATTACTCAATGAATCAGCTTTGGAATGTAGCTCAGGTTGAAGATCCTAAATTCAATCCTCAATACAGAAGAAGGAGTGAAAGACAGGAGGGACTGGAGAGAGGACAAGAGCATCAGAGATACAAGAAATCACCATGCACTAGTGGTGTTCTCAACTCAGTCACTTCCCTACAAAGTGTGTAGGAGAGCGGGTTGATTTCAGTGGAGTTTACAGATTAAATGGTAATGAATCATAATATCTATTTTTTGCTTTTTAATAGATGTACTGTAGTAACACTGTATTTGTGAAGAACACACTAAGATACACCAGGAAGATTTTCTGTAATGCGATAATGCTTTCAAACTTTTTAGAAAGCAAAGGAACACTTTCTGCAGATGCCCTTTATTACATCAAGGCCACTGCCGTCTGTTCCCAGTTTTCAGCAAAGCATTACCGGGAGCAGTACGGGGTTTGTCAGCTTCTCTCTCCCACATGCGAGCTTCCTTCTCTTTATCAGCATCTATAAAGGTAAGAATGCTGATTTTTCTCTCTACTTTTCAACAAGGTAAATAACACAGACTTTTGAAAAATAAGCAATCTTTTATCCCTAGGATAAAACACACTTGTTATTATTGCTTATGTACATATTGATGGATTTAATTTCTTAATATTTTTCTTGGACAATGCTGTCTAGGTTCTTGTATCTATTAACATAATATAATTACTGAACATAAGGGATCTGATACAATATCCCAATACACGTATACAACCGTGTGAATCAAACACATGTAGTCACGCTCCCCTCTCCTTATCATTGCTGTGTGCTAGGTAGATTTGAGCTCCTCTCTTCCAGTTATTAATAAATCATGTTGGTTATTTTGGGCTGCATCTCCCCCACTCCGTATTGCCTTTTAGAACAAATAGAACATTGCATCTATCTAACCTTCCACTGTCCTCCCTCCTCCAGCTCAGCCCACTCTCCAGTAAGGACTATCCTACATTCTGGTCAACATTTTCTAAAATTCCACACATGAGAAAGAACATATGACATCTGTCTCTTTTCTTCTGACTTATTTCACTAAACATAATATCCTCCAGCTCCATCCAGTTTGCTGCAAATGACAGGAAAACACTCCCTTAACCATGGAAATATGTCTATATGCTTATAAAGCTTTATGTTACCCACATCATCTCTGTCTGTCCGTCCACTGATAGACACCTGTGCTCACTCCACAGTTTAGCGACTGTAAGTGCTACAGGAGCAAGTATGACCAGGTGTCTAACTTCCCTTTTCTTTTCTTTCTTCTTTCCTTCTTATTTTATTGTTTACTCGTATTTTGTGGCACCGGGATTGACCCCAGGGACATTGCTGGGAGCTGCTGCTTTCCAACCCTTTTATTTTTTCTATTTTGAGAAAGAGTTTCATTGAGGCATCCATCCGAGACCTGCGCCTGTGACCCTGTTGCCTTGGGCTCCCAAAGGCTGGCCGACCAGCGTGCGTGGCCGTGCCTGCTGCGGTTGGCACTTCTGCTCAGCTGACGTCACTTCACCTGCACCTACACCCACAAGCTGTGCAGTAGGATCCTTTCAGAACTACCCTCAATGCCCGAGAAAGCTCCACTGTGCTCCCCATTGTAGCTGTGCTGATTTGCACCCCGCCAGCAGTGAGGGGGAGCTCCTCTTCTCTGTGTCTTCTGCAGCGTTACTTGCACTTCGCTTTTCCCTGATTGATTTGCTGTATACTGCGCTGCCAATTACTGAGAGAGGCGCGTCGAGGCCCATGTGTGTCATCGTGCATCTGTCTATAACTTCTTTCTGTTCCCCGAGTTTTTCTACATGCCTGTTGTTGTATCTGTTACCCAGGATTATTATAAACATTATATAACATCATTATTATTATAAGCATTCAGGAGTATTGTATCTTTTTGAGGAATGACCCCTTTTGTTATTTGAAATGTCCTTGTCTTTTGCTGGTCATGTTTCTTGCTTGAAGTTTGTTTTTCTTATTTTAAAATAAATACCCCAACTCTTTTATGATTCCCTTTCCTTTTACTGCAAACTATTTGCTCATAGTTAAAAATCTTTCTTGTGGATTCAATTCAGTTATGTCATTCTTCTTCATTTGGTCTGAATTTTTTTGCCTTTTAACTAGAACACCTAGTTCAAAATTGCTCAATAGACATTTATTATACTTTAGAAAGTGGTATAGTTTAACCCAACATATCCAAAGTGTATTTCAATTTTAATATATGAATTAATTTTTTCACACTTCACATTCAAAATCAACTGTTGCATTTTTGACATTGGACATCTTAATTTGGGACAAGCATATTTAAGAAAATCAATTTTTTGTTGTATTAAACTTTATCATTGCTATGGGATTATCAATAATCATGGCAATACCTGTTTACTCTGTGGTCTGCTGCAGGCATCTCTGAGTAGCCAGTCTCTGCTCAGATGCTGTCATTCCACCTATTGTCTGATGTGGACGCCTTGCCACAGTGGAATGCCACCATCCCTAAAATGTGTGACGTTTCCTACAGTTCATATTCGTGGGTTATAAATACCATGCCACGTTGTTACTGCTATAAATTCACTTTAAGCAGTGCCTGAAGGCAGCTCCCACCTGCAGGCTTCCAGTGCCTGGCCGTGCTATTCCTCTCAACAGGCCTGTGTTTCTATCTGCTATAAGTTTTCTTGTGCTTAAGGAATGTACTACAGCGTTTCTTCCAGTGAACGTGTGTTAGTCACAAATTCTCTTACCTTTTGATTGTCTGAAAATCTTTAATTATGAGATTTTTTTTCCAGATATGAAAAGCTAAGTTAACGACTTTGTTTAGCCCTTTAGAAGCAGTACTGCGCTGCTGTTTGGTTTACCTGCTCCTGGTGGGAGATGAGCAGAATTCCTTGCCCCTGTGCTCACATACATGAAATCGTTATGTACACTTTTTGTTTTCTTTCAAAGTTTTCTACTTTTATTCATGCTCACCGGCAAGATCATTATGATACTTCCAGGTATGATTTTCTTTTGTTTTATCCTTCTTGTGATTCTGTGAGGTTCTTAAATCTATGCGTCTATAACTTTCATCTTATGACAGTTAAAAAGCATTTTCCTCCCCACTTCTGGGACTGCAATTACCAATATGCTTGACACTGTCTTATATTCCCGCGGTGGCCTGGATTTCTCTCTCTCTCCCCTGACCTCCCTCCTCTCTCTCTCCCATTTCCCCATTGTATTTTAGTTCAGGTGATTTGTATTATTACTTTTTTTTTTTTTTTTTTTTTTGTGGAACCAGGGATTGAACTCAGGCCCTTGCGCTTGCCA
>NDGN011292757.1:0-11897 GCA_002564285.1 Tympanoctomys barrerae
TGCATTTGGTGATTTTTGTAAGTTATAAATAGCAAAACTAGTTGAGGTCTTCTGGGACCAAAACCCAACCATTATTCTTTCATCTTTCTTTATTAATTAGTAGCTGTGCAAAAATACAAGGATCCCATACTCACCTGGTGTTTGCATCCCCAGTAGCCTCTGGGTCTTGAGCAAAGGAAGCTCTACTTTACAGAAGCCTGGTGATGAAATTCAGTAAGCACACTTGCTGGGCTGTCCAACATCATGGCCACTAGCCATAAATACTGAGTACAGTGACTATTCAATACTGAATACATGGCCACTATTTGAATACTGAAATTTAATTAGAATTTAGTAAAGTTAAAATTCAAGTCTTCAGGTGGCAGCAGCCACGTTCAGGCACTCTGTGGCCGCCGGTGGCCAGTGGCTCCATTTGGGACGGCACCAACAGAATGTTTCCCTTGTGGCAGCTCCTGCAGTTGGGCAGCCCTGCCAGCTAGTCTTTGTTCAGTCCACAGCGGCTTTTTCTTCTGCCTCCTTGGATGCAAGTGACGGCCTGATGTGACAGCTCTGCTCTCCTATGTCAACGCTGTGTGTCTGTCAACATTCTTTACATATGTTTGCTTTTCCTTCCAAGGAGGAAGTCGGTCGGATATGGAAGATGGAGCTTCTCAAAGAATCAGATGGGCTGGGAATTCAGGTTAGTGGAGGCCGAGGATCAAAGCGCTCACCTCACGCTATCGTTGTCACGCAAGTGAAGGAAGGAGGTGCCGCTCACAGGTGATTAGATAATTTTCCCTGTCTCTCTACTTCTTGCCCTCCCTGTCCTTCCCTTGGGTGCTGGGTACTAGTACTCTTCCACTTGGTGAAAGCCCTAGAAATTATAGTTCATCAAAATCATGCTGCAATGTAGAATGAAATCAGACAAGAGCAGTTCTAATTGAACATATCTCTGAGCATGGGAAGTGCCTAAGTGAGAAAGATGCTTAAGATCTTCCAAACCATGGAAAGGAGATTGGATCTCTTCTTGCACTAATTTTAGTTTCAAGCAAATGTTAATATTTGGGATGGTGGTGCTGTGATAATATGTGGTTACTTATCAAGAATATTCCACTAAAAAACAGATGTCACATCCTGACATCTTAGCTCCTGTAATATTGTGACTAATGAATTTGGAAAGTGATTGGATTATATGTGACCACAGTTCATACAGGTCTGCAAGGATTTCACACACACTTAGATATAGAAGAGGAGAAAGTGAATTTTTTCTCTGTTGACCTAAAAACAATTCATATTTAAAGGCTTGTTTCCTAGTCTGAGTAATTACCTGCAGTAGGAAGAGAACAGTGTTTATTTAGAGCATTTATAGAACAATTATTTTGAGTGTGAGGGATATAGCTATCTTAAATAAAGCTTTGACCTACTAATTTGCTTCTATTAACATAGGGTGTCTCCTGTGTATTTTCAAGGCGTGGTGGGGCATGTATGTGTGTTGCATGCCCGCACACATACAGTAGGTGTGTAAAGGGATAGTTTCACTGATGAGGGAAGTAATGGTCTTTTATTCAATCTAAAATTCATTCAGTCAAGATTGCTTGGTGCTAGGGGAACATGACTTTGATCTTAGGCAGGCCCAAAACTCTACTGGCCTGCCTAAGATCAAAAGGGAACTTATAAGTGTATCTTTTGAGGTGCAGCTGAAGGAGCTAGAGGTATTTGTCTGAAGAATGGGAAATTAAGAAGAGGACTTGGGCACAAACTAACAAGATGTTTTCTACCCATCTATCCTCTTATAGAGTGGAATGCTAATAATTAATGCAAAGATGTGGTTGACTGGAATTATCCGTTATCTGAGAGATAGCAGTTATTAAGAGATTAAGGTCCAACACAGTTTTAACCTAGATGAACATTACTAAACTTCCTGAATGACAGAAGCCTTACAGAACTCCCATTAGATAGTCATTTTCCTATTAATCCTGCCTTAAGTTCTGGAAATCCCAGTGCCCAGAAATGAGCTTTACATGGAACTGTTCCTGTCGGATTCCCGTTGGAGCCATTTCTAATAGGTCATTGTTTTCTTTCCATCCTCAGCCTGGAGTCATGCGTCTCCCTCCCTCGGGTGTGTGTCTCATAAATAGAGCATTCTAGTTAATAACCAGAAATGAGAGAAATGGAATTAAAGTAGAAAAGAGATGGAGCAGGAGTTAATCCTGGTGTCAATATGGATGAGGGAGCCCGGAGATGCCACCTAGACCCACTGAATTTCGATGCAGAATCCCTGTCCCCCCACATGGTCCTTTCCTGAGTTGTCCACACACAGCCCTCCTTGAGATTCCGGTTTATTTTTTATTTTCCCAGTTACCCTCTTCAAGCATTCCAACCGACTAAGGGGGCCCTTAGGATTTCTCTGCTTCATGTGGGGTCTTTTAAAGGGCAGAAAGCAGAGGCCCTAGGAAGTTTTGCACCCCTTGTCTTATGTTCAAACCTAAATTCATAGAAAAAATTGGTGATGTGTGCTGTACAGAAAGGAGACAAGTGGGAGATAGAGGTGCTGCAGAAAGACGAGTGAGGTAAGGGTGGAAGGAGAGAAGCTGGCTGATTCACTGAAAAAAAGCAAGGGGGAAAAAGTGTATGATAGAAGATAATTGAAGGGTCTGGGGAGATAGCTCAGTAGAATAGGCACTTGCCTGGCAAGCACAGGGTCCTGAATTCAATTCCCAGTACCGGAAAAAAAAAAAAAAAAGATAATCCAAGCTGAGTGAATCCTAGAGAATGGGGACATTCAAGAGTTCCACAGCAGCACCCCACGTACTGTGGAAGAGGTTCAAGGTCTCTCTGCCTCATTAGATTTCCTGTCCCGTATTTAGCTATCTCTGGTTCCTTTGTGGTCATGAGACCAGATCAGAGGTGGCTCAGTGGGAACTCACTGATGGAGCCTGCCCAGTCCTCTGGCATACATTGCCACTGAGAGCCCTGCACTCCCTGGGGGAAACAGTCCAGTGACAAGTGACTCTCCTGCCAGCCAGGTGGAATGAAAACTTAGCCATAATTTAAAGGAACTAAAGAAACAATGATTGTACTTCCATGGTTGTAGGTCAGGTCTGATAGATACAACAATAACAAATCAAATGGTTTATTTTTATTATTATTATTATTATTATTATTATTATTATTATTATTGGATTCATCTTCCTACTTATGAAGCTTGGCTTTGAGACCCAAGGTTAAGAAAAGAGCTGGGAGACCTCACCCTCTGGGTCAGTGGTGGCAAACCTATGTCACATGCGCTATAGTGGAATGTTTATTTTTACTGAAAGCACTAAAAGGATCACCACCACTGCTGTAGGTCCTGTAACCCTTCTGAGAAGAGGGCCCACAGACACATGCAGTACAGCATCAGCCGCAGGGTTCCAGGGGAAATTTGGAGAGAGACCTGTCCCCCGGGAAGAGAAGGGCAGTGGCCGAGGAAGGACTGCTGGTGGGCTCAGGCTGCCTTTCTATCCCTGGGCTTAGTTCAGTGACTTGGCCTTATGCTGATCCCTTGGTCAAAAGGGCAGAAGGGATTGTTTAAAAAAGGATGATTTGGCTTTCCTAAAACACTGGAGTCTTGGTTTCACCATCACCGTCTCTACCCGGATGGGAGTATCTTTGACACTGATGTCACATACTGAGAGTAGCTTCAAAATATGCTTATTGCTAAGTGACTTCCTCAAAATGCTGGCCCTTCCCTTCTTCCAGTGGGATATGGACACAAGGGACAAAGGATTCCATCCTACTCTCGATGTCACTGTTTCCTCTTCATCACCAATTTTCACTCCCTTCTTGTGACCTGTCCTAGCTCCTTGAAAATAACCCTTCTTGGGCCCAGAATGCCTTGACAAGGATATTTTTTCCCATCTGCATTTATTCAGGGATGGCAGACTGTCCTTGGGAGATGAACTGCTGGTGATCAACGGTCACTTACTGATTGGGCTGTCCCACGAGGAGGCCGTAGCCATTCTTCGCTCTGCCACAGGAATGGTGCAGCTGGTGGTAGCCAGCAAGGTAGGTCGCTTGTTTCATTAAAGTATTTTAGTGGTGGTGGTGAGTTCAGATTTGAGTCCTCCCCATGCCATGTGCGGATAGACGTGTGTGTGCGCGCGCGTGCACACACGCGCGCACTCACGTATTTACATTAGGATATTAAAATAGCCTGGATGCAACAGTGTAAACCCACATGGAGACCCTTAGCTGATGTGCATTTCAGCATTTTTTTCCGTTCCTTGAAGAGTCTTTAACCGTGTGTGAAAGGATATAGAAAAGGAATAATTGGTCCAAAGAGAAAAGAACATAGGGTGGGAGGAAGGGGAACATGAGGAAGTAGTAGTGCTCCCCGGACAAACCGAAGCAGTTGGACGTCTGGACAGCTGGGGCGTGGGCTTGCATCTTCTGTGTCTGGAAGAAAGAAGGGCTCAGGGCCCCTGGATGCTCCAAGGCCCTGACGTCTGGAGCTGGAGGAAGCTTTGTGGAGGACCTTCGGTCCTGCCGTCCCACCTTGCCTCCTCTCAAGTCTACGCATGGGGCAAAGCACCATGGCACGCTCTCCTTGCAGAGGCCGTGGTGCCGTCCACAGTGCCAGGTGCCAGCGCTTGTTGCCCAGCCCCGGATCTGTGCCAGCTTGCTGCTGCCCTCTCTTCCTGGTTCTCTCTCTCCTTGTGATCCTGAGGCCCGATGTGTGCTCACAGAGTGTCCTGGATTTGGGCCCCACCAGCCCTAAAGCCCTGGAAAGAGGCTGCAGAGTTCACAGCTCTGAGGTGGAAGGGAGGCTGCCCTTTCTCCTTCCCAGTCTGTCCTCTGAGTGCCTTACCCAGGAGACCGGGAGAGAGACTGTGCGAGTGAGTGATTAGGGTGTGGAGCTTCTCCCAGAAGCATCGGGGTGAGGCCACACGTGTCTTGGCCTGCCCGGCACCATGCCACTGCCCTACGGTGATTCTTTACCTATGAACCCCTTGCTGATTTGGACCTGGTATCTTGGGGTTTTGTATGTTTTCCCTCTTACACTGTAAGTTCTACTGCCAACTTGCGGAGTACAGTTGGCTCTTCATAGTCGCAGTCCTGCATCTACATGTTTAACAGTCTTGGGTCCCACATATTAAAAAAAGAACAGCTGCAGCAGCCAAAGATGCTCAGACTTTGTCCCTAGCCGATATTCGCCAAACAATACAGCATAGAACTGTATAACCTTTGCATCGTGTAAAGTCCTTGTAATCTAGAGACAATCTGCATTCCTTGCTTTAACCATTTCACTGCAAACCTTAACAAGTGTTTTAGGCTTCCCAAAGAAATGGAGAGCGCCTCGGTTGAGTCTCAGAAAGACATACGGGTCTCTAAGCCCAGTCCCTGCTCATAAGTCATTTCCTCCCCTCTCATAGCTGCCATGGGGCTCCGGGGACTCTCCCTAGAGTCCACAGCTCTGCACTTGCTCACCCAGAATGCTTTGAGGGAGGCTTGTGCCTCCTCCCCAGGGGTCTCTGTCCCCAGCCTCTGAACTCCCCAAGGAGGGGGGCAGTTCCTTGTGTGGCCTGCTGGATCTGGAGCATGAACGTGTCATCAGTGCTGCACACACAGAACGCTGTGTCTGCGCAGTGCCCACCGGGCTTTCCAGCCCCTTCCACCCAGGCTGCGCCTCAAGGCACACAGGTTTGGGCATTGCACCAAACCCTATGCTGCCCTCTGCCGCCAAACCTTCATTTCTACCCTACCTTGTTTCTCTGGCTAGTGTGGAAAATGAAGAAGGTTCTTCTCCTCTGTGTCAAGCCATCATCTACAAGCACAAATAAAACGAAAGATGAAAAGAAAGGGGTGGAGCTAGTACAATGAGGGCGTGTTAACTCCTGTGGGAAGCCTGATCTCCAATTTCACACCCCATCCTACCGGAAGAAAGGACCATGTACATGAATCAGGCAGCAGTTAGGTTATGTAAAAATGAATCCCTTGAGATAAGTCTGAGTTCTTTTTATTCAAAGGAGGGAATCCAAATCCCAGTACTCAGTTGGCCTGCTCTGAGGTCACGTGGCAGTAGGCCGCAGCAGCGGGTTATATCCAAGGTCCACCCAACTTCAAGGTTCATGCTGCTTCTCATACGTCAAGCAGCCTTTTATGCAAATAAGACATAAAATAAGCTGTAGCCAGTGGTGTCAAAGAAAGTCCATGTGTTCCTGCCAGAGGCTTTGACTTTTCGACACTCGCTGGGGTCCTCACAACGCTAAGCCACATTCAGGAGCCAGAATAGGTGGCCCTTCCGGTCTGCAGCGCGGGGCCCTGTGCGCCTGACCCAGACCTGGGGAGCGAGACTCTCCCTCTGCAGCCTGAGTCTGCTTACAGTTAGGGGACACGCTGCCCAGCAGCTGCCGCCCTTCCCCTCTCAGCTTCTGCCCAGCAGCCTCCGCCACTGAGGTGCTCCTCTATGCAGGGGACCAGAAGCACCCGTTGTAGGCACCTCCTGGCCTCTCTTTCTCCTCTTTATCCAACAACAACAAGTAACTCATAGACTTCGTTTTCTTCTTCATATTTGAATGAGAGAGAGCTTCCAACTTGCGGAATATAGAAAACAATAAAAAATGGAAACTTGTTATTCTGGGTGACAGTCTTGTCACAGAACTTAAAACCAGTGTTTGGGACACATAGCAGTTACTTAAGAGAAAATGTCTTGTATTTCCACATAGACACATTGTTTCCTTAGAGCAGGAGCTGACATGGTTTTTGTTGAATGAGCTCAGAATAGCCAAGCTTTGTTATTCCTGGAAGCAGCGTGTAGTGATATAGGTCTCCTGCTTGTTCTTTTTTTTTTTTTTTTTCCCATTCCTGGTTTTTGTTAACAAATACTGTGGTTGTTGTTGTTGTTTTGTTCTGTTTTGTTTTTCACATCAAATATAAAAACCCCAGGAAAAACACAGAGAAGTAGGAGAAGATGAAATTCTGATAACACTACCACGGTATTATCTGTCAGCTGGTGTGTCCTTCCAGCCCGCAATAGAATAACCCCCAAGGAGACTGCTTGCTGGGGGCAGTTCCACCCAGCCAGCACTGTCCTGGAAAAGCTGTGTACCTCAGCTCTGAACCCCAGCTTTTCCTTGTGTACTGCCTCACCCAGACCTGCTTGATGAGGCTGCCGTGGAGACCACAAGAGATGAAGAAGGCCCTGGGCAGCGTAGCTGGTCAGAGTAAACCAGGGGGAAACGCCAGCCTTCATGGTTAGTATGTGTTATTACATGTTGTTTAGGAGAACCTGTGTTAGTAATTACGGGCTTATTCCATGTGATTTCAGTTTATTGTTTGCTGAGTAGCACACTCTAAGACCCTCTTCACAGAGGAAGGGCATTTCTACAGCACCATTTTTCATGACTATATAGTATGTTATTATGGAGCTGCAGTACAGCTTGCTCACCAGTTGGGACCTTCTTTTGTGGTCCAGCAGAGTTTGACATCACAGAAGAGACATGAACTTACTTTCTCTTTAATAACTTCTCATTTCCTTTAGTAAGAACTAACAGCATAGGACTCATCATTACTGGTCTAAAATGAGTACCTGGAGCCGGCGAGATAGCTCAGCGGGCTACAGCACCTGTTTGGGCAAGCTCAGGGACCCCAGTTCAATCCCTGGCACCACATGCTATGCCAGCCCTGCCCCCCCAGGGTGGGCTGAGCCAGCCAGAGTCCAGGTGTAGTGATACACACCTGTAATCCCAGGAGGATCACCATAAATCCAAGTTGTGTAGTGAGACCCTGTAACAACCAAATACATAAATAAATAAATATAAAATTAGTATCCTTCAGGTTTCTTAAAAGTAAAAACAGCAATAAACTAGTAACCAATGTCACTCTCATCAGATGCCAACTCACCAGTAGCTGGTACAGTGTGCTGTCTAAAACGGGTGTGTTTTCTGCCTTCCTGTCAGCTCTGTCCCAGTAGGATGATTCAGACCATCAACCTGCAGAAATGGTTGATGTAGGCAGATGAGGAGAGACCACCATTTCTCACTGGGCCGGGGTCAGCTCTGCAGCCCTGTGCCCTGCTGACCCCCGTTCTGGCTCTGGGTCTGGTGTCCCTGCCCAGGACAGCGCCAAGGTCCTGGAGTTTGTCATGAGCACTTCCTGATCATGCGTGCACTCGAGCCTACTCTGGCCTTCTTTGTACTCAGGAGCAGGGGCCGTGTCTATGGAGCCCACTTGGAGGGACGTGAGCGGAGTCAGGCTCCGTGCCTTGTTACTGACCTTTAGAAGCTGTTCAAGGGCTCCTTTGCTATTATCCCATGTTCAGCGTGGCATTTTGATGCAATAAACAGTCTAATCTCTTTCTAATGAGCACATGCTAGTGAGATGGCCAGTGGGGCAGAGGAGGAAGGAGGAGTGGATATTTGTGCTCTGAGTGGGCCTGGGGACACAGTAATGAGGAGGACTGGAATTGGGAGGGAGGAACTCATGACAAGCAGGGCACACAGACCAGAGAAGTTGCCCGGCCTGTAGGGAGTAAGAGAAATAGTCCCAGATGTTAGAGAGACTTGAGGGGCTCATGGATCACCTCAGAGAGGGTCAGAGAGAGGTGCTCAGGCTTTCTCCACTCAGACCATAGTCATAATCAGGGTGTCTGCCTGGGAGGATCTGCTGGGGGGTGTGGGCATTGCGACAGGGAGTGAAAGGAGGCCTGGAGATGACTTGAGGTGAGGCCTCTGGGGAGAATGCGGGAGGCTGGTTTCGAGTGTTATGGAGAGGTCAGATTTCCAAGAAGCTCGCCTGCCCATGAGGAAGTTTGCACAACATCTTGAAAGCAAGACAAGACAGGCCCTTGGAGAATCCAAGTCCAGAGAGCTTGGGTTCCCTGGGGAAGCATTAGCCTAAATTCTTCAAAGAAGGAACAGTGCTTTGGGTTTAAACTGGATGTACACATGCCCTGATGTGGACAGGAACCCCGGATGTGCAGAGCCTAAGAATCATGTAGGCATTGGATAGGAGCCTGCAGGTTGACTCTGTCATGGTAACAGTCAGCACTGCTTGATGCAGGGGGTAATTCCCGGGCTTGTCCTTGTGTCCTGACAGGAAACCTCTGCAGAAGACCTCCTCAGGCTGACTTGTAAGAGCTTGCCAGATCTGACCAGCTCAGTAGAGGATGTATCCTCTTGGACTGACAACGAAGACCAGGAGCCAGATGGGGATGACGAGGAAGGGACCAGCTCATCTTCCAGCCAGAGAGTGGTAAGTGTGCCTCTGGTGTCCCCAGGCCACTCCGTTGTAATGCTGTTTCCCTGAAGATATGGGTACAAGGATTAGAACAGAAATGCTTGAGGAAGCCTAATGGAGTCTGGGATGAGAGAAGACCACAATGTGTTTCTTTTCTATTCTTTCTTAGAATCTTTTAGAAATGTCTATGAGAGTGATACATTTCATTTAAGAAAAAAAAAACTGTGAACAAGATAAGCATACAGCTGGCTATGGCCTTCAGTGCATATATCAACGCCTAGGATGCTTTATAATATACACAAGGATTTTGTGATAGAGAGTTTGAAAACAACTGTTAATGAATTTATACTGAGATCACAAGATTTCTGGTTGAAAGTGAAATGTTGCCATAACACAAAAACTACTTGGAAAAATCTATGTGGAATACATCTTCCAACTTTAATCAAACCAGGATGCCACACACAGCTCATCGCATTGGCCCCCACAGCCACCCGGTTGTGTTCCCTCCACTCTCAGGCTCCGTGAGACACAGGCAGGGGCACTTGGGGCCAGCGGGTCACAGTGTGGCTCCATGGTCTCCCTTGAATCCCAGCTCAGACAGCAACATCCTTTTGAGTCAGCTCAGCGAGCTCTTGTTCCCCATCCACACAGCCATGGGGAGCGCACCCTCTTTCTGCCATTTGGAGCCTGTCATCCCTTCCCCCCAGCTCTGATGGCTTAGGTAAGCACTGGAAAATCAGCTCTATTGATCATAAGGCCTTTGAAGGCAAAAGCAAGCAAACAAAAGCATCGCATCATATTTACTATCACTTTAAGGGGAAGAGGTTTTTCTCCCTTTCCCTGGAGTTGTGACCCACACAAAGGTTGCACACCATAAACATCACAAGCTTTTATAGTTACTGTAACATTTTCTCCGGTTGGCATTGGAGAGTTTCCCTCTAACAAAATCGGTGTGACAACTTTCTAGTGGAGGAAGGAAAGTATCTTGAAGAAGTGCTGTTTTTCACCGGCCCGTGGCGTTCTAGGGTCCAGGCTCGATTTCGCACATCTTGCCCGCTCTTTTCCCCAGCAGGAGCTTCCTCAGAAGGCCAGCCTGTGAAGGCTGCACTGGAGCCGGATGAATGAGTGGGGCAGGACAGCGTAGCGCAGCCGTGTGACTGTCGCTCTCCTGTTAGGGCATCGGCCATACCTTTCCTTTGACTTTGAGTAATGTTACAGACTAACCTCATGGCCCACACTCCACCCCGAAATTGACCCCTGCTGGCTTCCCAGACCTCCTCTGTACCACGCTCGCCACCAGGCCTACGCAGGTGCCATACTTCCCTTCCCAAAGCCATTCGTGGTAGCTACACGTTTTCCTGCAGCAGGCCCCTTGCCGATGCTCGTCTGTCTCTGAGGGATCCTGTCTGCACAGCTGACTCATGTTCATCTTTTGCATCCCCCAGTGTCGCTTCCTCAGGCCAATTTTACCTGAACGCCTATGCCAAACCACTCTGCTCATACACGGTTACAGTACCATGCCTCTCCTATGTCGCAGATGTCTTCAATGAGAGTTCATTTAAATGTGTCTCTCCCTGACAGGTGTAAACTTCAGGAGATAGGGAGCATGATCCCTGGGAACCGTAGGATTTACACGGGACATATGATTGTTCAGTTACCAAAAAAAAAAAAAAAGAAAGAAAAATTTTAAGACAGGACTCCCAGGGCAGGCCCGAGCACAGCTCATGGTGGGTACTCTCAAGAGATGGGTTTAAAGCACAAAGCAATCAACATCATGGCACACACCTGTGATCCTATCACTCGGGAGCTGAAGCAGGAAGATAGTAAGTTAAAGTCTAGCCCAAGAAAGTTAGTGATCAAGCAAGATTCTGTTTCAAAATAAAAAAAGGGATGGAACGCAACTCAAGGGGAAGGCCCTGGGTACAACTGCCAGGGCTGGTGGGGCGAGGAGGAGGTACACAGAACTCGCAGTCACTGCCCACCTGCTATCTGCTAGGCTCTGTGATAGACTCAGGGAATAATGTAAATTGGTAGCAAAAGTTAACTAGGTGTGCCTACCAGCAGTGTTAGGGTTATTTCCCCAGCCCACAGCTGACCACGGTGTGACAGCCTCGGAGGACCTGGGATGATCGCCACATTCTGGTCTCCATGACCTACCGGGATGCTCCTGCAGTCGGCCTTGAACATGCAGGCATTCTGTGCGGACTCAAGGATGGAGTCTTGAACATTTCTCTGTATTTTTTGTCTTTTGAGATAGTATATCATTATATAGTTCAGACTGGTTTTGAACTCACTAGATGGCCCAGGCTGGCCTTGATTTGTGGCAATTCTCCTGCCTCGGCATCTCAAGCGCTGGGATTACAGGCCTGTGCCACCACATCTGGATGCCAACATCATTGAAGTCTTGTGGAACATGATTTATAATCACTAATATTCTATAACATTGCCTGAGCCATCTTCCCTGTGGGGACCCCTGTGCTCCTGTGCTGGCGCTGCTTACCTTCTGCTCCTTACCATCAGCTGTGCAGGACGGTGGAATACACGCCCCACCCCAGGGCTCATCAGTGCAGGGTCAACCTTCTCTTCACCCATCCCAGCAAGGCGTCCTTCCCGCCCACGCCACCTCCTCCCCACTCCTCTCCTGGTGCAGTCCGGACCTTCACCCCAGTTCAGCACAGTCCCTGGAGCGTCCCAGCCAGCTC
>NDGN011292758.1:0-27095 GCA_002564285.1 Tympanoctomys barrerae
CTGGGAGCAAAGCCACACTACCAAGCACTTGCCTTCCCCAGGCTGGGGCCTTCTTTGCAGGCCTCAGGAGCAACTCTTGGTCAGGAGCAGGGCTGTTTACCCATGACATGGATGTGTGCCCACTGAGCACGACCCCACATGCCACACATTTTCCCTTTGCAGAAGTCTAGTGGACCTGTCACCAGCAAACTGCTTTGATTCCCGGCTGGTCAGTGCCCAGACCCAGGGATTCTCTCCAGCCAGAAACTGACTCGGGAGCCAGCAGCTCCCCACTGTTCTTTCTTTCTGGGGCCAGGACCACCATGCAAGTGGCTCTCTGTGAGTGGGGTACTGGGCCAGGGCGCAGGCTACTCAGCTGGCACAGTGATTGGGCCTCCAGATCAGACCCCTCCAATAGAGTGGGGATGGAGTAGGGTCCCCAACTCCCGAGAGCACCAACCCCAGGGGCTCCTTTGGAGATGGGAACAGATGGAAAGGGACTTGTAGTCACCAAGCTGGTGTCTGTCACCCACACGACAGGCTGCTGCTGAGGACATCTGGAAGCTGCGCTTAGGTTCTGTCCCGCACAGGAGCTCAGCTCTGCTCCCCACAGGTCCCCAGTCCCAACCAGAATGGAGGACTTGGCAGAACACTTGCGGCCTGCAGAGGCACAGCGGCAGGCTCTGGCCCCAGCTTCCTGACCTCAGAGTCTTCTAGGTCACGTCGCCAGATGGCTGCAGAGCACTCTGGAGGCTGTGAGGACCTGGAGGGACTGGACTGGGCTTGACTGGGCCTGACACCGCACTCCAGCCCCGGCCCTCTGCATCTCAGGCAGTGCCACCGACAACCCCTTAGCTCATCAAGGAGGCCCTAGGGCCCGAGGCCAGGGAAGCACAGGGGTCCCCAGAGGCCCAGCTATGGCACCTCCAGCAGTGGCAGCTGGGCCCCAAAGTGTACTCTGACCCTTTCAGGCTAAGTTCTATTCAGCACTTTCCAGAAAGACACACAGAGCCCAGCCCAAAGGCAAGACAGGGTTTCTCTGTGAAGTTAATAGTAGTTGCTCACCTGTGGGCTCTTTGCTGTCATCAAAATGCCTCCGTATCTCTGGCACATTTGAACACAGGTGGCCATCCGAGGGGGCTGCACACCTATCCTGGGTGTGGCTGCTGCACACACAGTCTTCCACATCCATGCACACACCTGCACCCACTTACAAGCCACGCGCGTAACACAATCCACATGTGGACACACTGTGGATACACTGTGAGGACACATGGTACCACCGAGGACACACACATATATCCCCAGACATCACACATACACACACCACCACCACCACCACCACCACCGCCACTTACTCATGAGCACACAGTTACATCTGCCTGGCCCATACCAGCAGTCAACCTACATTGCAAGTCTGTCTGTCTCCCTTAAGGAGGGCCTGTTTCTGGCCATGTGCCACCACTGTGGCCTCCACAGGGAGGCTGCATGGAGGGGGGCAGAGGGCCAGCTGCCAGCTTGGCCCCTGGGAGCCGCACATCAGATCGGAGCTATTTTTAGCCCATCTTGTCCATGCGTCTGACATCAACTGAGCCCTGGTGGCAGCTGGGATGCAGGAGAGAGCAGGCATGAAATGGCATCTCTTCCCAGGCCCAGCAGAAATGAAGGAGAAGCAGCTGGGAGCTTCAGGAACAGGTGGCACAGAGTAAGTGCCATCCAGGGTCTTGCTGGACACAAGGTCTCAACAGCAGGGTGACCTGAGCTTCCCTTGGGTGGATGGCGCCCACCCACCTTACTCCAGCCTCTTTTCCCATTAGCATAAGGGGCCCAGGCCACTCCCTGCTTCTCCATCACAAACCTGCTTAAAAGATCCATGTCTCAGAGACATGCCTTCCACCCTCCACTACAACCTCCCAGGATAGAGACCCAGTTTGGAGTTTTTGTTCATCTTCGTTTCTCTGATAGTAGGCTTGGCTCAGCATGGATGTCCAGTGTTTTTTGGTTTTTCGAGATAAAGGTCTTGTTAGGTAGTTCAGGCTGACCTTGAACTCCTTATTTAGTTGGGCTAGCCTCCAGCGTGTAGTGACCACCCTGCCTCACCCTCCTGAGTACTGCGATTTCAAATATGTGCCACCATTCCTAGTTCATCTGATGCTCTCTAGTGAATGAATGAACAAACTGAGCATGTGGTTGGCAAACTCCTGGAATTCTGGAAAGTTCAGATGGTCACATTCCAGGCTCTCAGACAGGGCCAGGAAAGGCCCTTTTCACTGGCTCCAGCTCACCTCGAGGCCTCATGAGAGAGGTGACTCAGAGAGCAGAACGAGCCTCCCTCCGTCCCTCCGTCCCTCTCTCCTCCCTAAGCCTCCATCTCTCCCCTGATGGAGCCCCCAGCCTGAGCAGAAGCAGTGACCTCACTGTTTCTCTCTCCAGCCAGCAAGACAAACCCAAGGTAGAAGGATCGCGCCTACGGCTGCAACAGCCGCTACACCCAGCCCAGCAGGGGCCACTTCACCTGCGTCCTGGATAGGGGATGACTTGGGCACAGCGTTCCACAGCATTGCCCAGGTGCCCACTGTGACCTGGATTTTCTAGGGTCCGGATGGCCTGTGACATGCAGGCTGCCCCCACAGATAGGTGCAGAGGGCTCTGCCAGGGAAAAGGCCAGTGCTATTGCAAGTCTTTCACATCTTCAAGTGGGACTCCCTTGACCTAAGTAAAGTCCCTTGCATGTTTCTGAAGTTCTGAGTGATGTCATAAACATACAAACAGAAGCAAATGCACCCAGGGCAGGGCCAGAAGGAGCCCTGGGCACAGTGGGAGGATGCGCTAGTACCAGTCTGAAATCATCTAGTGTCTTTTTTCAGTCTGCAGTAGATCTGTTCTCATGAATTTATCTGAAATGCTGAATGAAGGCGGCTTCTCATTCAATTCTGGTACCTGTCAGGGTAACACACCCTGCCAGGGCCCTGTGTCCTTCTTTCTGAGCACCATGTGCCTTCAATTTCACAAAAGTGCACCATTTAGACCATCTTAAGATCTCCATGGAGTGATCCCGCCCCCTTGCAGGCAGATCCAAGTATCCAGTGGACAGAGCTGAGCATCTACTGCATGCCAGGCAGCCACGAGGGGACTTGGACAAAGTCCTGATACTGTCCTGTGCACAGACCTGTCAAGGTGAGGCAGCAGGAGCTGAGATCAGCAGTGGAGATGGGAAAGTCTCCAGGAAGCAGCCCCAGAGGCCTTTGAGGGGTCCATGGAGTGCAGCACAGAGATGGGGCTGGGGGTACACAGGGGGCTAGAGAAGCCCCTGGTGTAAAGCCAAGGCCATGTCTGGTGCCATGCGGGGAGAGCCACACAGCACTGGCCAGAGGACAGTGCCACTGAACTTGGAGAGAGGAGATGAGGAGGGAGCAGGAGAAGCCCTGCTGAAGCAGACCAGAGGAGGGGAGGCCCCGATGCTCAGTGTGGCCCAGGCCCGATCCCAGTCTTTGGCTCCTAACTTCAGCTTCAACCCACCAAAGACTGAAAACATTTCATTTGTACTGAGTTAGCACAGACTCTTTGGGGTCCTGATTCCCTGCACAATACAGTTGGATGGCTATGCACATAGTACCTCCATTTTGTTAGGTATCATAAGTACCTGGAGGTGGTTTAGAGTCTCTAAGAGGATGTGTACAGATTTGGTGCAAATTCTATGCTATTTCATAGAAGGGAACTGAGCACTGGAGCACTTTGGTATCTGAAACTATCTTCGTCACATTGCTGTCTCTGGGACAAATTCCCTGACATTCACTATTCTAAGGAGGAGAGGTTTCAGTTGACTCACAGTTTCCAGAGGGCTCTGTCCATGGTCATCTGGCTCCAAAGCAGAGATACTATGGTGGACAGGCATGGGTGGAGGACCGCTGCCCATGCCATAGCAGCCGGGAAGCAAAGGGAGAAGGAGCTGGAGACAAGTGTATACCCATCCAGGTCCCATCCCCACTGGCAACCTCTAGCTAGGCCCCCACCTCCTCATAGCTTAATTAATCAATGAACAAATTCACTGATGATTGACATCCCTATGATCCAATCTCTTGAAGTGGGAGGGGCTATATTAGATCTAAACCATAACAGAAAACAGTTTTCCAAGACCCAGGGAACATTCACAGGTGCAAGTGAAGACAGCAAAGGGTCCCCAAACAGTCTTGGTCTAAATGCATAAGAGGAGCACAAGAACAGCTCCGGCTCTCCTCAGACAGACAACGCTTAATAATTCATTCACCCACAGCTCAGCACATTCTGAACGAATTTGAGATGGCAAGAGCATATGATACAGCTGGCAGGCACCCTGGGCCCTCAGCTTGCTGGCCACACAGTCCCTGCCCAAGGTCACCCTGAGGAATTGTGAACATTTTCTGAGGCAGGCAGCCTGAGAGAAGTTCCTTGCTCGCCATCTTGTTGAATTCTACAACTATCTCATTAAGAGATATGAGTGTTGTGTCATTCTACACACAAGAAATATGAGACCAGGCTGTGCAAGTTCCAGGTTGCAGGCAGGTGGGGCTAAGCCAGGCCAGGCTGCATGGGGAGGAACCGGGCTCTGACCTCAGCTAACAGGCAGATCGGGGACATTGCCCGTCATTGCTCCTTTGAGCTTTCGTCCTCAGATCTTTTGCCACCCCATGCATGTCTGTGGCTTCCTTGGGTCAAACAGGAAGGCAGGACCTCATTATCCATTGTCACAGCCCACACCCAGTGGTGATGCACGGGGACTTGGGGCCAGAATCCATCTCCCAAGAGGGCAGCTTCCATGACAGGCCAGTAATGTTGAGGGCCTCACTGGACCACAGGCAAGCAGGTATGAAAGCGGGCCATGTAGGAGCCATCCTCAGTGTACCCTACAGTCTCATGTGGTCATAAATGGGACCTTTAGAAGGTGACTGGACTATGGCGGTGCTCTGCTGGCTTGCGGTTAGGATGTGGGGCCTGATCAGAAGACACGGCTCACCGGCCGGGCTCTCTCTGTGGCTCCTCCCTTGGGCCTCTGCTCCCTGTCTGCCATGTCCTGAGCAGCTATGCCCCGCCAGGCCCCTCTGCCCTGCCATTCTGCCCTGGAGTGGGCCAGCTGTGGCCTAAAACAGGAGCCAAAATAAACCTCTCGGCCTCTAAGCTGTGGGGAAGTGATTCAGAGGTGGCCGCTGCTGGTGGGAGGGGCCACAGTTTTGCTCCCTGACTTGAGCCCAGGAGAGGACAGGAGCAAGGAGCAGTCATCAGGGTCCCATGTTGGGAAAAGGCCTCCAGGAAGGCCCTGGTGGGGGAAGGTGACTGTAATTCTGAGCAGGCAGGCTGGGAAGTTGGGGGGCCCCGAAGGAGAAGGACAGGCAGTGGTGATGTCTCTTCCCTGGACATAGCATGGGGTCCACTGCAGGGCCTGTCCCAGGCTCTGCTGAAACCACCCCACCTCACTCCCCTCCCCCCGGGCCTGGCTCTGAGCTCCCCCAGCAAGCAGGCCTGAGGGATTCACTTGCACTCAGACGTGCTCGGCAGCGGGCAGGTGGGCCCATACATCAGTAGTGTAATACACAAGCTCATGCATTATACACACAGCCCATGAAACCCCCGCTGAGCACTAATAAAATAAATAAATCAGACTTTTGTATATTCTTAGCAAACTCGCTGAACAGTTATTCCCTTACATTATGATATTTGAATCTTGCGAGAATGCTGGGGAATCGGAACTAACTATTCATCTCATTTTACAAGTGTGAGAAGAATCTGGGGCGTCTGAATCTATCGCTTCCTTCCCTTATAAAACAGCTTTATGAATTTACCCTTTGGAAGTGGATGATTTAGTGGGCTCAGCGCATTCACACGCTCGTGTACCATTACCACGATCTGGGCACTGGCACCCCCACCCCCGAAAAGAGATTCTGCACCTACTAGCAATCAGCACGCTCTTCTCTCTCACCACCCCCCTCAGCAAGCACTAACCCCCTACGGCTCTAGAGATTAGCACCTTCTGGGGCTTTCCTACAAATGGGCTCACATGACACATGGCTACGTGTGCCCGGCTTCTTTCACCAAGCATGGTTTCAAGGGCCACCCCTGGTGTGGCCAACTGGTGGCAAATCTGTGGCACAGGGGGCCACAGCAGGCTGTTGGCATCACTGAAAGCTCAATAAGGTTTTCCAGCACTGTCCGCCTGGATCAGTGCTTCATTCCTTTCCTACGGCTGAGTAGTGCTATGTGTAGATGTCACACTTGGCTATCTATTCGTCAGCTGATGGCCATTGAAGTTGTTTCCATTTTGGCTTTCATAAATAACAGGGCTATGAGCATCCACACGCACGTTTTTGTAGGAATGCAGATTTTCATTTTTTTTCAAACATACACCTACACATGGTAGATTGGCAGGGTTGTAGGGTAATTTTCTCTAACCTTTGGAGAGACTGCAGGACCTTTTCACAATGGAGTGCTGCACCCTCTCACAGTCCGACCAACAGTGTCTTCCCGCATCTTTGCCAACCCATGTGATTGTCATCCCAGTGGGTATGAGGTGGCTTCTCATTGTGGTCTTGCTTTGCATTTTCCTAATAACTAATTTAAGCATCTTTCACCTGCCCACTGGCCATTTGCATATCTCAGAGAAACGTATATTTGTCTACATCAAAATAGAAATGTGGAGAAACATCTGTTCAAATTTTTTGCCTGTTTATTAATTGAATTCTACATTGTTCAGTAAGAGTTCTCTGTTCAGTCTGGACATAAAGCCCTTATTTAAGTATATGATTTGCAAATAGTCTATTATTCCGTGGGTTGTCTTTTCATCTTCTTGGAATGTTTATTGAAGCATAAATGTTTTAAATTTTGATGAAATCTAACCTGTCAGGTTTTCTGTGTTGCTTATTGTTTGGTGTCATATCTAAGGTTTTGCCTAATCCAAGGTCATGAAGGTTTATTCCCATGCTTTCTTCTAGGATTTTTGTATTTTTAACTTTTACGCTATGGTCTCTGGTCTATTCTGAGTTTGTTTGTTTGTTTGTACCCTGCAACATAAGGGCCCAACTTGCTCCTTCATTCTTTTCCACATGAAAGGCCAGGTGTCACAGCACAATCTGGTGAAAACATTCTTTCCCCCATTGAGTTATCTCAGCACTCGAGTGAAATATCAGTTGCCCATATTCAGAAGAATTTCTTCCTGGAACATCCTGTTCTGTCGATCTATGTGTTTAGTCTTAGGTTGATATTGCATCTTGAAGACTAGAGCTGGCTATAAATTTTGCAAATGGCAAAGGTAAGTCCTCCAACTTCATTACTTATTTTACTTCTCAGCCTTTTAATCTAAATTTTATAGAGTGGAAAGCGTCACACATGGGCAAGTGCATCGTGGCATTAACTCCCTTAAGGTGACCTGTGAGGAATGCTCTATCAAGCACCCATTGTACAGGTAAGGAAACCAAGTCTCAAGGAAGCCAGGGGGCTTTTCACAGATGGAGTTAGCGGTGAAGCTGAATGGTGAACACAGTTCTGCTCCCCCGACAGACACCCCCGGGGATGCTGAAACACAGGGAGCAGAGCAAGGCCTGGGGTGTGGAGAAGCTCGCCCAAGCCTCTGTGGCCACAGCCAGAAAATCCCCAGTCTACGGGCACCGGAGCATTGGCCCCCTCTGCTCACATGACCACTGATCATCCAGGCAAGGCAACCCCTGGTGCTCGTTTCAACATGATGCCACCTTGGCAAATGCAGGAAGGGACACCGTGACCATTGCTTTGCCTCCCTCCTCCCTCCCCCCAGCTTTGGGACCTTCATGGTTGCAAGGTGAGAGGATGGGGTCTGGCCCATGAACACATCTGATGTCCAGCCCCTCGGCAGGCCCAGGGACTTGTTCTCAGAGAGTGGGTCCTTGTTGTGGCTGTGTCTAGATGTCCCCAAAAGCCTCATTCGGTCATAGGTGGGCTTTTTCAGAAGTGCCTGGATTTAGTGTAACTGAGTCATGGGGCAATAGTAGTGTGACTGAGTTAAGGGTGCTGGGGTTAAGGATGTGAGAGCTACCTGCCTGGATATGATATGAGGGCTAGAAAGGCTTGCTGCTAGCTACTTGTAGTGGGTTGCTGCTTGCTTTTGTTGTCTCCTATCTGTCGTGAACTGTTCCTTCTCTGTGATG
Organism: Tympanoctomys barrerae; assembly: GCA_002564285.1. Classification (NCBI taxonomy): domain Eukaryota; kingdom Metazoa; phylum Chordata; class Mammalia; order Rodentia; family Octodontidae; genus Tympanoctomys; species Tympanoctomys barrerae. The sequence goes on from NDGN011292758.1 coordinate 8,130, forward strand.
CCCCTCTGCCACGCCACCCTGTCTTTGGACCTGGCTCATTATGGATGGAAACCTCTATAAACTGTGGGCTAAATATACCTTTCACCCTTTAACTTGAGGTTCTGGGTATTCCGTCTCAACAAGAAAAAGTAAGTAAGACAGCCCTGGGCAGAGTCTCTGTGGAGTCGCTGCTCCCACTCCCTGCTGCCCTATGACATTCCTGGGCTCATCTGTCTTCTGCCTACACTAAGGCCCTGGAGGCTAGTGGTCCTGCTCGATGCCATGTGGCCCTGCAGCAGGGGCCCAGGGCCTGGCCGACACCAGTGCAGCCAACGGGTCAAGCCTGGTGATTTCTGTGGGCTTCTGTCTGCCAGTGACTGGCACTGGAGCCACAAAGCCTAGACACCCTTGCTCCTGCTGCCCTTCAGAGCCGACTGGGAAGAGCTCAGGGCCCCATCTCAGCATCAGGTTGCCTCCTGTATGCCCTCCTCCTTCCTTTCCCTCCTCCTCACTGATGAGATCTGCCAAACACCAAACATGGCTTTTTTAATCCACTCTATGGTCCCTCTGTGGCTGCCTTCGCGCCTGCCATTGTGGCTATAATGTCATCATCATTTCTTGTTGACCCTTCTGTCCCCTTCCCAAGACCACAGGCTCCTCACAGGCAGTGATTTCCAGCACTAGCCTGGCTCTCAGATGGTGCTCAGTGTGTGAATGGATGGGCAGCCACTGACTGGGGGGCGGAGGAAGCTGCTGCCACCTGGGGGCAGCACTGGGAAGCTATCCAGTGGATGAGATCTTTCCTGTGGCTGAGACCCACGTGGGGGGCGGGGCAGAGTCTCCACTGGCGCAGGCTCACAAGGTCCTGGCCATCTGCAGGAGCGCAGCTGACTGTGGCACAACAGGCTTTCCCACATATCCCGCGTCCCGTGAGTCTCTGACATAGATGAGGCAGGTGCCATCACTCCCACTTCACAGATGGTGACACCAAGGCCAAGAGAGGTCAAGGATATGATGGCTTGCTCCCATGGGGACTTCCCAGGTCACGTGCGGCTATCAGGCTGGCTTTTGTGGCACCAAGACCACATTGTGACTTGGTTGCCTGGTCCTGTTCACTCTCCCAGCCTTGTCCGTGGCGGTCACCCTTCACTCAGCCTGCGCACAGGGAAGTCACTCCCAGAAGTGTCTGCTCGGTACCAATCCCTCATCTACCACAGATTCCTGGGCTGAGCCCTAATTGCAAAAGCTCAGAAGGTGATTCTATTTGGGACCTGGATTCAGTCAATTAACGTAAAGTCAGGAGGCTGAGTCCTGAGTCTTCTGACTGGGGTCTTCATAAGAGGTGGATACAGATGCATGCAGACTGAAGGGCAACCATGCGAGGACACAGGAAGGCCATAGTTAAGGACTGGATCTTGTCCCCATTTCCCCAGATTCACACATGGAAGCTCTAAGCCAAGTTTGACTGTCTGGGGTCCTGGCCTGCAAAAAAATAATAAAGGCTAAGTGAAATCCTCTGGGTGGGGCTCTGACACAAGAGGATTAGTGCCTGTCTTAAAAAGTAGATGTGAGCCCAGTGGTCTCACTCTACATCATACACAGGGAAAAGGCTGAGCAGAGGGGGGCCTCAGAGTGATCTTGGCCTCCAGCCTCTACAACTGGAAGGAAACGAGTGTCCACAGTTCACAGCACCCTGTCTGCATGCTGCTCTGTGTGGCTGGGGAGGATTCGTGGTCCTGAGGTCACTGAGGCAGCACAGGAGCCTCCAGTCGCTCATTTAGCACACAGTCCCTATGCACACACCAGGCCTCTGGCCATCTGAAGGGAGGGCCAGGGGGCATGCAGAGAGGGTGCACAGTGGTTCTGAGCCCTGGGGCTCCAGCTGTCACTGGTTCCTGCCCTTAGACCTTAGTCACCTTCCTTTGGCACACGAGAGTGAGCAAACACACTCCAGCTCAGTTTGCACAGAGCAACAGGAAGCCCAAGGTATAGAAGTGTAGGATCCAGCCTCCTTCCTCTACAGAGGGAGCAACTGAGCCCAAGAAGGAGATGCTTGGGTCCGGGCCTTGTCCCCAGCTCTCTGCCCCCTGCACTGGAGTGGCCACCAGTGGTGCGTCATTCCTTGGGCCCTCCTGAGCACCTGTCTTCTCTGTCTGAGGATGCAATTCCACCCCTCACCCTATGAAGCAGAAATGAAGGCTGCCCCACACCCTTGAAGAGGGCCTGCCATCCGTGGTGGCACTCAGTGGTGTCATGGGAGAGGACACAGACTCCACTGAGAGAGAGAAATAGCTCCACTGAGAGAAATAGCCCCTCCTGCTCAGACAGCTGCAGGAGTCAGGATCCCATGGCCACGTGGAGCTTTCTAGGAGAAAGGCAGCAGACACCAAAGAAAGGTGTGCATGGAGCCAGGGCCTTCCCCGGGGCCAGAGCCAATAATCACAGTGCAGGCAACTACCCCTGTGTACCCCAGAGTGTATCTAGGGGACAGACTGGACAGAACTGGGGAGGTGCACGTGCACCTTCTCAATGTGGGAAGACCTTACCCACACTCAAAGCCTGTGGGGATAAGGACCCACTCCCTCCTTCCAGCTCCTTTCTTCCCTGGGGACCCCAGAAGGGCAGGAAGCCTAGGGGAGCCATGCTTGGAGTCTACAGCTCTTCATTCCTCTTCTGCAAGAGACAGGCTCCCTGTGGCTGGGGACAAGCATCAGACTTCTTCAGCCTCAAAAGACAGATAGCCAGGAGCCCCCGGATGCCGGGAGAAAAGCTGGACACTGCTGGACAAATGGGCATCCATCCACTGGCCACTAGGGCTGACACCTGCCCTGACGCGCAGCTGTTGTCAGTACAGCCAGCTCCCACCCTCCTGGATGGCGGCCACCATGGCACAGTGTGGTGTGGGGCTCCCACGAGCAGGGTCGTCACCCTCCTCAGGATGGGGACCTGTCCCTGCTGCCCTAGACCCAGACACACTGGAGAGTGGGGACGCCCAGGTGGATCCAACTCAGTAGTCTTTGTCTCAGAACTTAAATCAAATCAAACAGCAGCCCAAAAAATGACCTCCAGTGTTATTTTTCAAAACTAAACCAAAGTGTTAAAAAAAAAAAAAGTCTTGGTGAGCTACAGTTGGATTTGTAATTAAACTTTGATGTTAAGCTGAATGAGAAGCAGATACCCATAGTGACTGGGAAGGTGTGCTGGCCTGACAGGGCTGCTGTGCAATCTTAGGTAAATCACTTGCCCTCCCTGGTCTTGGTTTCATGCATCTGTATCAGGCTAGGAAATCGCAGTGACTCCAGGGGCTGTTGACTTAATCCTTAAATCTCAAGATAGTCTCCAAATGAGCCCTGCAGGCCCTGCCATGCAGTTTCAGTTCTGTTTGGACGATGACCAAGCCAAATCATCTGGAAAAGGAATGTTCTCCCATGCCATCTGTGAGCAGCCTGGGAACAGGACTGAAGCCGGGCGGCAGAGCCCGCCAGTTCCCTGGCTCCGGCACTGAGGTAATTATGTGATTAGGACTTGCTCCGGCTTTCACTGATTCCTCTGGTTGAGTCACAAGTGACAATGAGCTGCCTGCTGGGGGTGCCCTTCTCCCAGGAGGGTCCTTGCCCAGTGCCTGGGACAGGGCTGGCACTGAGCTCTGGAGGCCACAGCCGGGTGGGCGGGTGACAGTGTGACAGCGTTCCTGGATCAGAGGTCTGAGGTCACAGAGCTGGGTGGAAAACCTGCGCCAGCTCCCTGCACCAGCCTCCTCGGGCTACACAGGAAGAAATGGGCTGACAGCACAGATGCGCCCAGCCACCAGCTGCCACAGCTCTCTCTCTCTCTCTCTCTCTTTTTTTTTTAATGTATTTAGTACAGCGTCTACAGGGTCTCACTACACAGATTGGACTCATAGTGATCCCTCCTGTTTTCAGCCTCCCAAGCGCTGGGATTACAGGCGTGCACCAGCATGCCCTGTCTCAGTCACTGGCTCAGCTTGCCACAGGGGCGGGGCCCGTATGGCACACTGGGGATCAAGCCCTGGTTCCTGCATCTCCCTAAGCAGGGGCTTTAATCCAATGAGCTATCGTCCACATCTTGAATAGAGTGACTCAGTCCTTCCCTGGCCCTGGTGCGGAGCGAGCACATCCCTTATGGAGAAAGAGACATGTGTGGCCTGAGAGCTTCATAGAAATGGGATTCCTGGGACAGTATAAAATACCTGGACTATGGTCACTTTCCAGAAAAATCTGCAGGACAGCATTTCAACCCCCCCCCCCGCCCCCAGTGTTCAACTTGCTTGTAGGCTGAGGGCCACATTTCAGGGTGCCTGTCACCAGAATGGCCAGTGCCAGCTTGCTCTGTGGGTCCCTGGACAGGGGCTCACACTGCGACAGTGACAGATCATGCCACTTTCCTGGGCTCCTGCTCCCTCACTGCCTCCCCACTCTTCCTCCATCAGCACCTGGCCTGGAGGCACAGCAACAGGAGAGGGAGAGAGGAGCAGTCCCCTCTGCCTGCCACACGGAAAGAAAGCCTTGTCCTCTGTGGCCCTGGGTGGAGCAGTGGGTAGGCATCCAAGGGGAGCCGCTTTTCCCCGGATCCGTAGTCATCTAGGGCTGCTAGAAGCAAATAGCACAGGGAGCACAGCCAGGATGATGGCCGTTGCGTTCTCATGGTTCTGGAGTTCGGACCCAGTGTCTGACTCTGCACCTCTTAATGCCACTCCTATAGGAATCAGAGGCGTGATGAAGAAACAATCACACATGGCCTGGCCACTGCCTTGGGCCCTTTCCAGCGGCCCTGTGACAAGAATACTGTGTGGGGGGGGTGTCCGGGAATAAGTAGGAGATGGCTCTTAATGGTTGCTTCCAAACAGGAGTTTGGGGGACCTGGGTTGGAACTAGGGAAGCAGGATTTAATGTGGCACTTATTCACAAGGGCCAACCCTGAACATGCACACCGTCTGCTCAGCGTCTTCCTAAGATGACACCTGGAGTCTCCGGGCTCACCCTAGTCCTCCCAGCCTGACTCCTGCCCACCTTGAAGGGTTCTCTTCCAGCAGGCCTGCGCAGAGACCTTGTCCCGGGTAGCTGCACTGCAGGCACAGCAGGTGCGTTCAGGCTCAGCCCACAGGGCGTCAAGGCGACCCTTAACCTGTCGGAGTGTGAACATTAGCCATGCTCTCGGGCACCTGGCCGAGGGCCTCCCTGAGCACTCCACAGAAGGGAGCAGGGACCTGAGGCCTCTCCTTCGGAAGATAACGCCCCCTCTCCAGCCGGAAGGAAGAAAGAAAGCCCATGTGACTTCCACTCTGGGTTAGGCCACTTCTGCCTACTTGATTCGAAACAGAGTCCAGCAAGGAGGGTCTGGTTCTCAATGTACAAACAGGGAAGCAGGCTCAGAGACGCGAAAAGATTTGCTCGGGGTCCATAGTCCGCAAGGCTCAAGGGCTGGATCTTCACTCCTCCTCTCACTTCCTTCCCCTTGCTCCTGGTCATTCTCTTCACAGACCTTCAGTGTCTTTGACGTCCCTCAAAAGCCTCAGGCCGTCGTAGGCAACCTTTTGGAGAAGATTGGATGATGGGTTCCTGAGAGCTGACCGCTGGCCCGTGGGAGGCGGGTTCTTGTGAAGGGGCCGCCGCTGCGGGCGGGGCCTGGGAGGCTCCTCCTTGGACTCCAACTCCCTGCGCTCGCTCTGCGCAGCTCTCCACCTGGTCTCCACCACGCCACCCGGCCTTGGAGTCAGCTGCTTGTGGGCTGCCGTGTGAGCCAAAATAAACTTTTCCTTCTTTAAATTATAGATGCTAAGTATTTGGTCCCAGCAAGAAGAAAAATGACTGGATATGGGCTGTCCTGGGGTGCGAAGGACTCCAGCCCCTCAGGAGATGGCCTGGCTCAGCCAGTGCAGAAACAAGCGAACGCACGAGGGGCCAAGAAGAAAGCGGGGTGGTGAGTGACAGGGGCCAGCTCAGACTGGCTGGCCACAGAGCCCTTGCGGGCCAAGCGTGCTGATCCTGAGAATCAAGCAGCAAGGAACTCTCAGGCCAAAGGCTTGGGCTTCTGGGGTCAGAGGGGCAGCTGTGACCCCACCTGACATTGGAGGGGAGGGTGGAGTGGGTTGATGGATCCCAGTGCTGGAAGTTGGGTTTTTCGTGAGTACAAAGTGAAGCCGCTGACATGATTGTGACAGCAAAGCAGCAAGACCTGGTCCGCCAGTGGAGAAGATCTCTTCGCCTTTGTGCGCAGAGCAGCCCGAAAGCCAGTGGCCAGGCAGCAGCCAAGTGGCTCTTGGCGACCTTGCAGGGAGGGGGCCGTGGGGACTTGAATGATGATGGCAATGTGTTGGAGAGACCTCAGAGCCACCAGACATCATGTAGACTGGCTGAGTTGGCGTGACTTCTCCGCCATGGGCTGGTGATAGATGCAGGAGTGGCAGTGAGCTCCTTCTAGCTGGAAGTCAGATACAGCCCTGGCTCACAGAGGGAGCACATGCTAAACACCCGATAAGTGAATGAAGGCATCTGAAGAGAAAGCCAAGACGGCTCCTTTGGGCAGAACCTCCTGCCCAGAGGTCTACTCATCTGGGTGACATACATGGGCCTAACAGGCCACCAGCCTCCTCCTGGCCCAACAGCATCAGCTCTAGAGAGGGACAGTAACAGCCCAGGGATCAGAAAGGCAGACACACTAACTCTGGTTTGTGCCCTTTCACTCTTGCACGTGGAGCCTGGGTTGTCACCTGTGGCCTCTAGTCTCTGCTTTTCCGCTGGGCAAGATCAACCCTGTCTCTTGGGGGCAATGTCACCAGCAGGGAGGCCAGGGAGTGAGGCTGGAGCTTTGTACCACACTAGGCCCCCGAATCACTGCTACACTGACAACAAAGCAGGGGGGATTTAGTGCTCATGCAGCAGGAATGCACGTGTGATTACACCCCCTTTTTAGAGCAGCTCACCCTGGGATGCGGGGGAGGGCTGCATGGGCCTTCCTGCCCCACTTAAAATGCCGATCTCGCCACATGCTGCTCTGGGAAGCACAATGCAAGAGTCCTGGCCTAAGCACAGCGCCCTGCAGACACAGGAACGGGGCGGAGGTGGGCCCCCCAAGCACTGAGGGGACTTATTTTCAGTCGTTCTTAAGAAATAAGAAAGTACAAACCCTAAGTCAGCTTAAATGCTTTTCTCATGAAGCATAATATTATCATACAATAGAACGGTTATTTAGTCACATAATACAACTTGTTCTATAACCTCCTTTGGGCGACATAATTGCACAGCATTTCTGGGCTGAAAGTCCCCACCGTGGGGTCCCCAGCGTGGCTACAGCCCAGCCAGGAGGAAGCTCCTGGTGCCCTTGAAGTAGCACACACCAGCTCTTCCTGCAGGTGTGGCTTAGGGACACAAGCATATTTTTGTTCGTTTTTTATATTTTTCCTCTTTTGGAACTTGGAAGGCAGAGTCAGACTCAGGCTAATGTTTCTTACTTGTTCCACTCCATTCTGAGGCTGCTCCTCTAGATGGTCTGTTTTTGAGGCTACAGGAGATCTTGTATTTGGATGGAATTCCCAAAGGCATGGCTGAGTTTGACCCCAGAATGCCCTGGGTCCTCCCACCCCAACCCTGATCCTACAGCCAACAACCACATGGCCACACCTCACCTCCCTCAACTCCCTGTAGGCCTCAGGACCTTGACTGACTGCCCCCTGTCCCCTGGGCCTCAGGGCTCTTTCTCCAGAGAGGCCCAGGGCTCTCCCCTCCTGCTCCTCTTCAAGCATCCGTTTCTAAGTGGTGTTTCCTCAGCAAAGGCTCCTCCTCTGCTGGGCTCCCATCTCTTCCTCCATGGCCATTTGCCTTCTGCACCTGCTGCCCCAATTCCCTTGGGTTCTAGCATGGTCTCTCTGTCCACATTGGGACGGTCCCCCCAGGGGGGCTGGGATTTTGCTCTGCGAGGATCCACAGTGCCTAAGGAGTGCACTGAGGAAGCCCTTACTGAGGGAATAGGTGAAGTGGGCCAGCATGGGCTTTGGGTCAGTACTAGGTTCAAATCTCAGCTCATGGGATGGCCTTCTCTATATCCCCATCTCCTCATCCACACAAGGGGTGATGTGGCAGCAGTACTGGATGTATCATCTCAACCACAGTGGTGCAGCACGAACAGCCATCCACACTGACATTCTACTGTCTCCTGCCAAGCCTGCCCTGCAGCTCACTGGAGCACAGCTGGTGGTGTAAGAGCCTCACCCCCCACCCCAGAGGTGACCACAGAAGAGCAGGCCATCTGTCCAGGGGCTGGAAGCTGCCTGGGGCCAGCAGCCTCTTGGTTCCTCCAGTAACTGTAGCTGGGGATGGTTGCTGCCCACCAGCTTCTTGCTTCATGGGGCTGTCCAGGTTCATGACTATAGCACTCTTGGACGCCTCTTTCCCTCACACAGGCCAGGTCTTTGGGGCTTGCACTCAGTTTCTCATAGAAGCCACACCCTGCCCCTCTGTGGCCACCTGTACTCCCAGAGGGCTGACGGGCCTGGCTGGATTGCACGCCTTCGGCAGGCCTGTGGTGTGGGTTCTCAGATTTTCATAGGGGAACCACGCTGCTGAGGTCTCCAGGACCACATGCCAGCGAGTCAGTGGGGTCCTGAAGACACTGTTCATCCAAAGCCTTCCTGTCCACCTCTGAGAAGACCATGGCACAGCGGAGCCCTGAGGTCACGGCTCAGGACCACCACACTGCCCAGGTCTACTCACAGAGCAGACCGCTGTGATGAGTGATCCAAGGATTCCAGACCGCCCTCCATGGGGGCTGCCGGCCACCAGCTCCCAGCACAGCCCTGGGAAGCACAGAACCGCTCGCTCGTCACGCAGCAGGGAGAGCGGGACACAGCTGGTCACTCCACACACTAAGCCTGGCACACACAGGCTCTGCAGGGGCAGCTCCGGATGCCTGTCTTTCCAGAAGGCAAACCAAGGCAGCCAACAGCTCACTGGAGACTTGAGGGGTGGGCTTGGTGCCTGGAAGCTGGAAGCGGCCTCCCTGCTTCCCTCCTTCCGGCAGCTGCAGGGTGTTACCGGGGCAACAGACCTCTGTCTGACAGCATTCAGGATTTAACTCTTACTCTGCACCTAACACAGACGTGGAAACTGAGAAGCCTGGGCAGACGCTTCTGCTTCTGACAGTCGGCACTGCTGAGAGACCGGCTGGAGTAGTGGGGCTCCTGGTCAGGGCTGAGTCAGGCACTTCTGACCCGCACTGACCCTGTCTCACACAGGCATAGGGCACATACCCCTCAGGAACAAAAGAGAAGTCTCAGAGTCCCCAAAGAGAGGCTTTCTCCAGGGCCCTTGTCCCGCCACCGGCCCCAGCTGGGATCCTTTGCAGGTGCAATTTTGCTGATGGAAACAGATGGATCACTGGGGCCCACCCACCCTGGAGGGAGGCCCAAGAATTTGCAGTTCTAGCAAGTGAGCCACTGCTGGCAGTCCGTGAAGCATCTTCAGACCACTGTAACTGCCCTGCCACTCAATGCATGGCCCTCAAACAGGCAGCATCGGCATCGCCTAGACATTAACCATGGATGCGCATGCTCAGGCCCTGCCCTCTGAAACCCAGCACAGTCTCTGGGTGCAGGGCCCCGGAATCTGGTTTTCATGGCAGATTAATACAGAGATGTTTGAGATGTGGTATGGGCCTAAAACCTCAGTACCTGCTGGAACCACCCCGGAGCACTCTCAGTGCTGAGGTGGCACCCAGCTCTTGCGGGTGGGACTCGGGCCTGGGGTATTTTGCAAGCTCCCACAGTGATGGTACATGCAGCCCTGCTGGAGAATCCCTGGTCTAGAGCCCCACTGCTCCAAATGTGGTCTTGGGGCTGGCCATGTGGGCAGTGCTCAGAACATTGTTGAAAACAGACTCTCAGGCCCTCCTTTGCTGAGTCGGCATGTGTGATACCACAGATGCCTGAGTGACAGGCACACAGATGCCGTGCGATCCATGGGTGTGGAGACGGCCCCGCCCACCGCTGTTGCTAGGGAAGCCTGTGAGCAAAGCACGTCTCTTCTCGGAGGCTTGCTTTACCTATCTGTAAAATAGGTTCACTCTGTGAACTAGGTGACACTATATCCCCTCTGTAAGGATGAAAAGACAGTGGGATGATGCCAAGGACCTTACTAAGCCACCAGAGGGTCCAGTGCCAGCCGTTCAACCCCTTTTGAAGCTGAGTTAGGAGGGGGAGGATGGGAGGAGGCTCCCAAAGCCATCAGGAGAACCTCAGACCCCACGGCTGGTGTCTCAGTACCAGGCAGAGGGTGGGTACTGCGCCCAGGCTCTGTGCCCAGGAAGGGCTGGCTCAGCACCAGTGGGTCACATGTGGTTTTGATCCCTGCACTGGCTAGGCTCTGGAAGGCCCAAAGTACAGAGTGCACAGGACAAGGCTGGTCAGAGAAACCAGGCTGTGAGGTGTGCCCGGGACACACCCCACTACCACCGCTTCCTTCCTGTAGCCCCTCTGGCTAAACTGAGCCTCAAGGAGAGGAGGCAGATACCTCCCACACCTTTGGTCTCTGGGGCCAGGACTGGGGCAGGTTCTGCAGATAAACAGGAGGTTCCAGTCCACAGGCTGGACTCTCTTTTTGCAGGAAAAATTATTTTTATTTTATCCCAGTGCCCAGCTATGGTGGAGAGAGGTGACATGAGGAACTGGATCACCACTCGGGGTGCCTGGGGCCACCCACACCCTCACCCTCCCTGCTCCCTCTGGCCTGGGAATGTGGCCCAGTGAGATTCCCCTTCTCTTCAGGAGCTGCTTCCATAGAACAGGAGGCACCCTCGGAGAGGAGCAGTGTGGTTCACACAGTTGGGCGGGTGCAGTTTGGTGGGTGAGTTTCAGGGGGCAGAAGCAAAGAGTTCTGGACAGGGAGGGGCAGAGAGAGCTGTGCGAGTCAATGTGTGCAGTGCCACAGACCTGGATCCTCACAAACAGTTAAGTGTTATGTGAGGGCTCGTCTCAAAACTTGAAAAAACAATTAAAGAAAGAATACCTGGGTTCAGATCCCAGCTCTGACACTTGTGGGTGCATGACTTGGGGAAGGGCTTGGCCGCTCTGGGCCTCTACTTCCTCCCTGCAGAGCACGGTCCTTGCTGCCCTAAGGCTGCATGCACTGCAGGACCAGGAGCCAAGCCCCTGCGCTCACACTGCAGCCTTATTCTGGCCTCTGGCTCTGCCAGTGAGGAGAGGAAATGGTTGGGGGGCAGTGTGGCCAGTGTCTGCTCAGGTCGCGGGAGGCTACAAGCTCCTTCTCCCAGCAAGTAATGCAACAGCATGGAAAAGGACTGCTCTTGGGAATCACTCCCAGCTTCCCAGAAGCCAGATTCAAGTGTAGGAGCCACACGAGAGCAGCGGAGAGCCATGCTTCCGAGCCTGTGGCAGATCCCCTGCTCAGACCCTTTGGCTGCACAGGGTTTCCCAGGAGGGTAGAAAAGAGTGAGAATCTGCTTCAGAGATGCCTAAAGCTAAAGGGAAGGCAGCCTGTCTGTATGAGACGGGATGAAGCCAGGAAGCTAGAGGTCGAATCCCAGCCCAGTCCGGCCCCACCCAGTGGATGGCAAGTCTACATCCAAGTCATTGCTTTACCCTTGGTTGGCCGCACAGCATTCTCCAGGTGACATGGGTTCAAGTCTCCACTCTATTCCTTCATAATTCCACTTCTTGGGGTCTCCTGCCCTAGGAAAGCGGATGCATCAAAAATGGCTCTCCTAAGGACTTCACAAGGCCAGGGATGGAAAATGGCCTTTGCGGATAAAGATCTAGCTCACAAGCCCAGCCAGGGTCATGCCAGGACCTCCTTCCACTAGTCAAGGCCTCTGAGCCCATTTGCTATGGAGGCACCAGGAACAGAAAGCTGCCGCAGGGCAGACACAGTGCCCAGGACCCTGGAGGATGCCAAGCTGCAGCCCCAGCCGCTGGTGTAGCATGCAAGCCCGTGACAGTGGTACCTGTGCCCACCAATCATGGGCATCCTAGCTTTGGGCTCACAACAGATGGGATGCTCTGTGGCTCTCCAAGTCCACATGGGCCTTCGACTGTCCCTAACATTGACGAGAGCTCAAAAGATGCCTCCTGCCCTTACCGTATCTCCTGCCCCTCTGACCTGAACTCAGGGAACAAGAGCGCTGACTGCCTTACAGTCACCAGGGCTTGCTATCACGCCCTTAGCATCGCGGCTTGGGTCTCTCTGGTGGGCTTGGCAGCTGCACTGGTTCTGTCTAGGTCCAATTAACTGGAGAAAGGCCTATTCATTACCACCCTGAACACACCTCAAATTCTAGAAAACCGAAAGAGAGGCCACCCCTGGCACTCGCTGCAGGGCCACCTGTAGAGCAGAGGTGGACTTCCAGTCCTGGCAGTTGCCCTCTCTGGGTCTCCCCTCTCCAGGGGACTTTGCCCTCAAACCCAAAACAAATAGGGCTGCTGTGTCACTCACTTTCGGGTCCTCCTTAGCCTTCTCTGCTCCACAGAGGGTACTTTCCTTTCATACATTTCTGCTTTTCTTACTACTTCTGTGTATCCTGCTCAGTGGTTTGCCTGGGAAGTAAACTGGATACTGGGTGAGGCCGACATCTAGCACGAGCCCTTTCTCACCGGGAGCCCTCGCCTCCCACCCAGGACCAATCGTCCTTGGAAGCAGCCTCAGTGCCTGCCACACTGGCTGCCCACCGAGCTGTGCAGGCCAGATGCAACTCACGGAGCTGGAGCTGCAGGAGGGACCCAGACCTCCAGGTGCCACCAGAGGCTCCAGGGCCACCCCACCCTCTGCTGGCCTCATGGCAGCACCCTGGTGGAGACTGGTGGGACTTCTAACCATAGAGAAATGACAAGACCAGAGAGTCCCTGAAAATGCAAGCAGTTTGGGAGGCGTCAAGGTCTGTCCCCTGGAGGGATAGGGGACAACACTAAAGTTATAACCCTGGATGTGACTCAAAATGTGCGGCTGCTGCTGCTACGCCACACATCAGCAGGAGGCCCACAGCGGGCCTAGGCACAAGCACACAGTGCTGCTGGGGAGTCATCGTCCCCGAAAGCACTGGGGCTGAGTCCCTCTAAGGCTGATTCTGCCTGGGATGGGGACAGCGGAAGGAGGACAATTTTCTGGAATGAGTAGCTTAAGAAAGCGCCCTAGTCACTGTGACTGGAGATAGAAACCTTACCCACCCCACTCCCCAGTGTGTGCAAGGATCACACAGGCCAATTTTTAAAAAGGGAAAACAGGCCCTCAGTAGGTGGCAGCTGACATTTCAGCAACCTGTGGCGACATGGGTGATGATTTCAGAACCCATCTTTTCTAGGGGGACCTCAAGAGTCTTCTAGTTCCACTGGTGGGAATGAGAGACATGAAGGGGGCCTGGCCCCCAACCCCTATGTACTCCCCGAGGTCCCCAACCCCCACCTAAGCCCCAACTCACCACTATTCAGAACAGATTCATAGGGGAGAATAGATTTATAGCCTGATATGCATATTTAATGATTTTCAAAGATAGTTCATAAATATACCATGCAATTTATTGGTATTTAATGTTATGCATTAATGAATAATTTTTAAACCATCCAACACTGGCCAATTTGAAAAACTTAATAGAACATTCAATAACTCTTGTCAAGACTTAATAAATTCCCATGGATTTATATATCCTGAGAACTGCACTTCATCTCAAACAAATTAAATAATACATGTGATAAGATGAGGGAGGAGACAATTTGCAGGAGCCTGATTTAATAGGAAAAAGGTATATTTTAGCACTTCGGCCTTTTATTAGGGACAGTTAGGCAACCTCTTCCTGGGGTGGGGGCAGGAAGCCAAGGCAAGGCTGCGGCTAGTCTCTGACCCTCACACAGCAGGGGCTGCGGCTCCTCCTCCCCTCACCAGCTCTGTCCGGCCTTCTTCCTTTCCCTGCATTAACGTTTGGCTTTGACAAAGGTGTTCACCCCAGCTGTAGCCACAGCCTGGCCCAGACAAGCTCTCCCAGGGCTGATACGTGGCTTGGTCCAGTGCCCGCTGCCCAACAAACCTTGGTGGCTCTGCAGCCTGTGGGCAAGGCCACATCCATAGCTGGATGCTCTAGGCCCCTAGGGTGTCATCTTGCTCCCTGCGCGGCCACAGAGCTGCAGACCGCCACCCAGAGGCTCCCTGGTGCACAAATAGCCCCTCCTGCCTGGGCTCCCTGACTCCATTTACTGGGAGTCCAACATCTATCAAAGTCCTGCTGGACTTTATGGACCCACCTTCCACGTCATGTCCTCTCTGCAGCCTTCCCTGACCCTCCCTCAGGGAAAGCCCTCACTTCCATGGCTCCTGGGGTGTTGTGGCCCAGCCTCGTCTACCCCTCTTTCTGGTCCCTTGCACTAGGAAGCTACGCCTTGACCCACCCCTGCAGAGGCCAGTGGAGCTCCACATGCATTTACCAAAAGGGTAGACGCGTGAGGCCAATTCGTGCTCCTGTGTTTGCAAAGCAAAGCAGGTGTCTGGCATCCGCAGGGGCAGTGTTCCCCGTGGCTCTGCATATTTGACCTGTTCTTAATTCCCAGAGGATGGTCCTAGAACCCACCCAGATAAGGCCATTTCCTCCCCGGGAGGTGGGCCGAGCAGACATGGCCTCCTTCTTGCCTTCTCATGGGGCTCCAGGAAGTCTTGTTTGCAGGTCTGTGGTGGACAAGGAAGGGCTGCCTGGGGCTGCAAATGGCCATTAGCAGCTCCTGCCCACCGAGCCCCTTGTGCTCAGGCACTGAGCCTGGATCCTGTGCCCCAGGGAGGGGAGTTCCAGGCTGCAAGCTCAGGATCTGACTCAAAAACTGAGGTCTTTCCAACAGCTAGAGGATTGGATCCCCTTGGGGCTTCTCGGGATCCTGGAAGCACCTCTACATCCTAGTGGCTTTGGGGGACTGGGAGATCTAGTGACCCCAGTGAAGGGCTTTGCTAGGCCCCTCTGCTCTACCCAAATGTGCACTGCACTCTGCCACACCCCATCCTGGCTCACCTTGGACCCTGGGTGGATGTCTCTGTCCCAGGGACACCCAGGGAGCTGGCAAGGACATCCATTCTGCAGGCCATGACACAGGGAGGGGCACGTGGGGAGGAGGGTGAATTTAGGTAGAGTGATGGAGGGTGAGGCCAGAGTCTCATTTAGGGTCTTCCAGAACAGAAATGCCTAGAAGCCTGCATGGGGTGCAGCTTGCTCAGGTGGGGTACAGGGAGTCCCTCTGTGTCCCACAGAGCCAACAAGCCTCCCAACTCAAGAGACAGAGATGCCTTCTGGATCCCAAGGGTGACAGGGAGCTATCAACAGATGTTACCGAGGGAGTGACCTCCCTGGTTTGTGCATGGGAAAGGTCACTCAGGCACATCGGCCTACAGGATAGGATTCTCCCTGCATTCACTGCGGTCTCCTCAGCACTAAGACCTCTTGGTATATGGTAAGTGCTCAGCTAGTGTTAAGTGGGTGACAACTAAAGGATTCTGGTATCTGCGTTGTATGGATTACGACTGATATCTGCATTATATGGGTGATGAGTGGAGGATTCTGGTGTCTGTGCTACGCCAATTATGACTGGTGGATCATGATCTCTATATTGTGTGCATGAAGACTGAAGAGTTGTCTATCTGTGTCATGTATGACTGACCACCTAGCGGCCAGGGGACTAGGAGAAGGATACAGGGGGTGGCAGTTGCAGAGAGAGAGAGAGAAGACAGGAGAAGGAGGAGGTGGTAGGCCAGGCAATATGGTTTGTTTGTTTTTTTTAAGTTCACAGAAGTAAAGTAGTAGGAACTAAGGCCCTTTCTTTATCTACCCCTTCTCCTCTGCAAGCTTCTTTGCACCCAGTTAGCTAGGCCCAGAAGGCAGGCCGCCTGGGTAGGAAGCAAAGGCACAGCTATGATCAGAACTCCGAAGCCACTGGGCTCCCTCCCCTGGCTTGTGTGCTCCTGGTTGTGGGTTCTAGCTCACGTGGGGGAATGAACAGTTTTTCTGAGAATGGAGTTGTTCACAGCTCGTTTGCATGCTGAGCTCCACCAACCGTCTGCGTCACTTGGAGCCCGTGCAACATTCTAGGTGAGATCATGGGGACTCAGAGCACAAGCAGAGGACACTTTCCCAACCGTGATCAGCAAGGGTGAGGGGCTCAAGGGGTTCCAGGTGGCCAGAGCTGCCCGGGACGGAGGAATCCCACCGGCAGAGGCACTGGACAGAAGCAGACTGAGCGCAAAGCCACTCTCCAATCCCTGGTCTCTCTGGCTTCAGGGATTAATAGAATCATAGGCCCAGGGGTCAGGAGTAAGCCTCTGAAAGTTGATGCCACCTTCACTTTCCAGGTAATAAAAAATCTGATTGAAATGAAATATTTCAATATTTTATTTTTCTCTAAAAATGAAAGAGAAAAATGCTTCCTTCTTTACCCCCAACCCTTATGAAAACAGAAAAGTTAAACAAAATAGTTACTGTAGAAAAAACTGTCGCAGAGCTAAACTCACTGAAAGGAACTTGGTCCAACTGGTTTTGTAAAATTCTAACTAATCCCTAAGAAAAGGATGACTGCAACACTATTGAAGTGTTCCAGAGTTCAGGAAAAGAAAGAAAACTTCCCTATTCTTTTCATAAAATTAGCATGACATTGCCAGTAAAACCCAAGACGATACAACATAAATGAAACTATAGGCCAATCTTAGACATATTATCATAAAATTCTTAAATAAAACATTCACAAGCTGACTCCAGCAGCAAGTAGCAGAATGACACATCTCAGATAATGAGTGAGAGGTTCCACAGACACAGGGATGTATGCAGAAACCTATTACCATAATTTTCCATAGTGATGGATCAAAAGAGAAAAATCATGAAGCCATCTCCATGGATACTGAAAGTACATTTTATAAAATTCAAAATCCATTCTCAATTAAAATACAACCCTTGATTTTATGTCAGAATCTAATAAAATTCTCGAGTGCATCCACAAACACACACATTTCAACACATAACACCTATTTCAGAAGCACTAGAAATGTCACAAGATGTTTATTATTACTACATATGTTTGGCATTGGCCTGAGAGCACCAATCCACCCAACTAGAAAGAAAGAAGTATAAAAAGTGGAAAGAAGAAATTATCATTGTTTTTGGGTGAAAACTCCAGCTACATGATTGATGCAGTAAAGAAATGTCACTAGGTTGTTGGGGACAGAATAAATAAGCAGAAACCATCAGCTCTCCAAATGAAAATCACCAATGAGCAGCAACACAAAAGATAAAACACTCAGGAATATTCTCAAGAAGAAATGTATGTGAAAAAAATGTATGTGAAGAAAACATTGCCATTGTGCTCCGGAAAGACCAGCTGCCCAGTGGAAAGATACGGGACATTCTTAGGTAGAAAACCCCAGCACTACACAGATGTACATTTTCCTCAATTTAATCCATACATTTAGTTTGACCCCACTGAAAATTGGTGGATTTTTAATTAGCTCGGCTAATTCTCAAGTTCATATAGAAAAAGAAATGAGCAAGAATATTAAGGATGAGTCTGGAAAACATAGAAATAGTAAAAGGAGGCCTGTCAGATGCGCCTCGCTGATTTCACAGGCAGCCAGCGTAAGCCTACTCAGTGGATGCTTTATACACCACATGACTATATATAGCATGTTCTATGTCAATCACATCTAGATCTATACCTCATATTCTATATCAATCTTTTATGTTGTTTCTCGAGTGAACCCTAACTGATATACTTCCCGTGCAAGGCACACACAGACCAGAGAACTGCCGAGGAATGAGACTGTAGATTCCATGAGATGCTGCTCACAAAGGGGAGGACTCCAGGTCTGCTCCAAGAATTATCAGCAGCTCCTTGCCAAGGGGAATTAAAATGTATTGCAATCACAGAAGGTGACACTGACTTAAAGAGAGATAGATGCAGAGAGAGAGAGAGAGAGAGAGAGAGAAAAGAGAGAGGGGGAGGGAGGGAGAGAGAGGAGAGAAAAGACTTTTCCATTTGGTGGCTTATAGAGGATTTTGTGGTCACCTAAAGCCTCATCATTCTAGGTGGCTCATAGTATAGAGCAGAGACAGACAGGCAGACAGAGACACAGAGACAGGGACAGAGACAGAGACAGACAGTCAAACAGTAATTGGCCCCAATTATCACAGAAGAGACCTTCAAAAGATGTGAACTCATATTCTATGAGTTCAACATCTAGAATCTGTCATAGGGCCAGTGCAGACTGACCTTTCCACTGGGTGGCTTGTGGAGGATTTCCTGGTCACCAACAGTGTTGTCATTCTAGGACGCTCACAGTACAAGGCAGAGCACTCTGGTCATGAAGGACTACTTGACACCAGCGGTGGGACTCAGTGCTGGTGGGAGGAGCTACACCCTGCTGCTAACTCTCCCCTCCCCTGTGCACAGTGCAGAGAAGCAGGCAGCCAAGTGACTCGATGGCAAGGGAATGGGCAGGCACTCTGTGGAGGTTATAGGGAAAGGTGGGCAGTGCTGCAAGGGCCAATTTTCAGCCAATGTTCAGGTGAGTTCCATTACCTGGGGAGCCCAGGAATTGAGTAAAATATTCATGTGTTCATATTAATGGCAATGGTGGGAAGATGCTCCCATTGTAATTTCTTTGATCATCTGTGAGAAAACAAGACAGTCAGAGGGTCACTTCACAATGGTTGATAATAGATCACACAGTTAACATGATGTGGCTAGTCCCATGTCATGAACCATGTGAGACATGACACCAACAACATCTATGTTAGATTCCATTCTAAATGGTATCCACATCAATAATTAAAAGAAATAATGAGGAAAGAGGGATTAGGTTTAACATGACAGCCCCCACTATAGCAGAGTGGCTGGAAGAATGTTTCAAACCCCACCTCCTGCAGTAGTGAGTGGGCAACATTAAGCTATTTGCTTAGTCTTTCTTTCTTTCTTTCTTTCTTTCTTTCTTTCTTTCTTTCTTTCTTTCT
>NDGN011292809.1:0-11532 GCA_002564285.1 Tympanoctomys barrerae
AGTGGGATCCAAATACTGAGGCTAGGTTCCCACATGGCACAGCTGCTGTAAGGGTGACGCAGTCGTGGACGGCATGCATGGTGAGCACTGTGCCGTGCTGGGGTAGCCATCATTTTCATGTGATAGATGTAACCTAACAGGCTGAGGAAAGGGGCTGTTGATTGGGGGCCCTGAACAGTGACGTCAGTGAGGCAGTAACTGTGTGACTTTCAGCAGCTTGAAACTTTGGTGTTCTTAGCTCTACAATGGAGTAGGTCAAGAGCTGAATCTGCTTTCTTTTAAAGGCAGACGGGGTAATAAAGCGAAGGGTGAGTCACATCTCTCATGCCTGCTGTTGGACCCTCCCCCAAGCAATGCTGTGGGCACGCTATACATCCACCCAGCGTATGCTGCCTGTGTCACCTAATAAGCCAACGGACACCGGGCGGCCTGGTCCTCCACTAAGCTCAGAAGGACACTCAGAGAAGAAGAAAACCTAAACCTACAAGAAGCTTTTAGACCAGTGAGAAGAAAAGTGAAGCCACACCTAGCTGCAGCGTGGAGGCTAAGCTCCACAGGAAGTGCTGAGTGTAGGGGGGGAGGGGGTGGACAGTGTGAACCAGCCCCTCTTTCTTTTGCGCTGCCTGCATTGGCAGAAGGCTCCACTGTCCAGCGCTCTGGCCCTCAGTCTGGCCACGAGACTATGTCTACGCAAGTGGGAATGCTAGACGTGTGGCACGGCTCCCCCTCTTCAGCTATGGCTGTCTGCCTTTTCCTCTTCTCTCCTTTCCTGTGGGCTAGAAAGTACACGTGACAGCGTGGGGTCGACTATGACTGTTCAGAAGGAACAGTGGTCTGGGGAATAGCTGAGCAACGTGGTGGAAGGGACTGGGGCTGTGGATGGCACGGGACAGAGCAAACCACCTGACCGCTCCGCTCAGAGGACATGCTTTTACAGCGCTGAGTCACTGCGTCTGGGCTTAGCTGTGCCCTGATATCACTTGTATAAGGCAAGCTGTGAACAGCTTCAGGCTTGGCCATTCATTCAGCATTTAGTGATCACAGTGCTGGTGGTTATACAGCTAATAACAGGCCGATGGGGATCAAAACAAAAACTTCCCTCTGATCTATAGAGTTACACCTTTTCTTTTTTATTTTATTTTATTTTTTTTGGAACCAGGGATTGAACTCAGACCCTTGCGCTTGCCGGGGAAGCGTTTATTCCACTGAGCCATCTCCCCGGCCCCATCTTTTCCCATGCTACCTACATAGCACTAAATAAGAGGTGGAGACATGCAGGGTAAGACTTTGTCTTCGTCCTGAGAAATAATGCTGTGATTATGAATCACGGGACAATGAAAGTCTAATGCAAAAGTAATCCGACTGGATGCCCAGTGAGGTAGCAAAATGAGCAGAGGCAGCTGTATTTGAGCAGCTACAAGTGTAACTCCTTGCCACAGGCCCGCGTGTTGCTTCTGAGGCCCGGTGGGAAGAGGGCTCAACCCATTAGAAACGCCGTCTGAAAGAAGAGCGCCCATCCCCCACCCCACCCCCGCCCGCCGGGGCAAGCCCACCCTCTGCGTGGAGAGCCGTGATGAATCGGCCCTCATCATTGCCCGCGCCCGTGTTGATGGTGTGGCTGAGTGCAGCTCATAGACCGCGAGATAACAGGCATCAAGCGTAAGGAATATGCAACAGCGGGAAAGCACATAACTCACAGGCGGAGACTGTTGAGAACTCTTGCCTTCGTCCAGAATGGCCATAAATCGCGGAACGTGATACACAGACAACAATTCCTTAGACGCGAGAAAGGCGAGAACAGTTTTACGTTATGTAATTACCTAAATCCTCCATCCACTGCATGCACACCAGAGATTTATGATAACAAGCAGCCACGCTGGGGCCTGGACATTTTCTCCTGATTTATGAGGAGATGTGGGAGGACCGGCCTGGAAAAGAGCAAGGCCAAGCGGTCCCGCCCCACTTCCACCCTAGAAGAGCAAATAGGGAGGCGGCAGACACTCTGGCCCCGTTGCTCTGCTTTAGGACTTAGGATATCAAACTCTCTAAAACTTGAACTCATCGGCAAACATGGTCTCCCTTTGCAGGCTTCTCAGTGACCCGACCAAAGTTCACATGAAAGCAGTCAAAGTCCCTCCTGTCTCCCCTGAGTGACTCTACCCATATCAGATCCCACTGCTGTCCTCTGCATCTGACCTTCCTCAAGCCAAAAGTGTCTTTCTTGCATGCTTCCAGGGGTCTCTCCCCTGTCATGTGGGGCTGGAATCCCACCCATGGAGCCTAAGCATCTTCCCGAGTTCAGCTCAGATAGCAGCCCCTCCAGCAAGACTTCTAGGGCTGGTGGGTTCCTCCTGCTTGCATACTCAGCCCTGTGTGCTGCTGCACTACACACGTGCAGATGTTGCTCCTCGTGTGTGGGGAGCACAAGACTCGGGGTACCTGCAGGCCAGCTTCCGTGTGAGGAGAAAAGTACAAGCTGTGACATGACCATACTGGGAGTTCAAATCTGCAATCCAAGAATCAACAGCTTCCAGACCTTGGAGAAAATGCTGAGCCTGTTTCCTGCAAAGGTAAACAAGATGCCACTGGTTCCTGAAAGACTTGTATGCTGAATAAATGAATAGGCATCATAAACGCTTCACATTCGATACATGTGCGCTTCGTCCTTCCCTTCGTTATCTGTCTCTAATGCTTGGTAAACTTTCTCCCACAAATGTACATGATGAATAGCTAAGGATTAAATAAATCTGTGATGCCTGTGCTTTGGGGTTTCTTAGAGAAAGTATTTCAAAGATGGCACTTACCCTTCTCCTTTGCCTTGGCAGGGTACTAGAGTGATGTGAGACTTCAGCTATGAGGGGAGCTGCTAGGCTCCAGAATGGCCCTGGCCTGGGCCCTGGATCAAGCCAGGCCTGAAGCCTGCCACCTCCCCCTTGGAGACTCTTCTTCTTCATTATCTGTTAAGATATCATATATCTAATATTTAATATTCAATATCTAATATTAGTAGTTCTAGCGTGAACATGCTTATGCTTGCTACCACTAGTCAGTCAGCCACAAGGTGCGGTCCACCTCCACCACTGGGCCACCGGCCTCCTATTGCATACCTTCCCTCCACATAACTCCTACATCAAACCCCTTTCTCAGAATTGTGCTAAACAATCCTTTTATTTTTCAAAAGTAATTTACCACATAGGCCCAGAGTCCTAAATAATATATGATTTATATTTGCTTGCTTCTGGGCTTCATCAACATGGAACCCTAGTGTATGTGCTCTTTGAGAATTACTTTTCCCACCCAGCATTATTTTCCAAGATTCATCTGTATTTTTGCAGGCAGCTGTAGCTCACTTGTTTCTAGTACTCTCAGAGTTCTCATGGCTCTTTAAAGGAGTTAGACAGGAGCTGCCAAATTCCCTAATCTTCCAAGGAGAGGGAAAGGAAAAAAATTAATATTTAAAAACTTTTTCTAAGTATCACACACGCCCTCTGGTACTGGCTTAAGTATACCATCCTTTGAATACTCAAAACAAAAAGCATACGAAGTGTGTATGACCATCTTCACTGTGAAAATAGGGTTATAGACTATCATGTCTTTCCCAAGACCCCTGGGAGCTCATTGTTTGCGCAGGGCGGAAACACCTCTTCTGTTCGCTTCACCCTCTCCCGAGTTTCCTGCCATGTGGCCTAGCTTGTGCTCACCAGAGAGAACTCAGTGAGTCTAATATTTCAACAAGAAAATCCAATTAAAGCTTTTCCCTGCAGTGCATAAGAGGGAGGGCTCCGAGGCCAGACTGGAGTCAACCCTGATTCTGACCATTCCTAGGAGGTTCAGTACCTATGTTTCCTTATCTGTAGAATATGGAGGATTATGGTCTGCTCCACTGTAGACTGTGATGGACAAAAGCCAGTCATCACCTGATTCTATGTGCCTGATAGGCAGTAACCCACTGGCACCTCACACCCATGCTTCAGCTTCATTCCCTAGGTCTCCAGGCACCGTATTTTCATCCCTTGTCACCTTTGATCACAGTAGCTGCTCCCAAACAGGCCTCCTCTACCTCCAAGTTCTCCTGGCACTCTGGGGGGGCTATCCTAAAGCATGCATACAAAAACTTGGCCTTCCTTCCAGCGCCCCCTTGCTCTTCTCCATCGCCTACACGTTAGAGTTGTAAGTGGAACCAGTCAGTTCATGCTGCAAAGTTTTCAGTTGTGTATACTTCCTAGAGTACATGCTGTGGTTCACACCTCCTTGTCTTTGTGTATCCTGTTCCCTCTGCTTTGAACGCTTTCTGCTCCATCTGATTACCTCCAATGTTCCAAAACTCAACTCAGATCTAGCATCCCCTTCTATTTCACTTCCCTCTTCTCTTTTCAAACCAACATCACCTTGAACAGCTTCACCTACTGGAAAGTCTCCAGCCCTACAGTTGCCCTCCTTCCCGTCTGTTCTCCTGTGAACTCACGTGGAGAGAAAGGCCTGTGCTTTCTTCTCTTCCCTCTGCTATTCCTTACAGCCTTATACCCTGTGTTACCCAAGATAGTTGCTGAAATAAATGCAGATAGAGTCCTCAACTGCTGGATTAAGGAACTAACAAACAGGCTTAGAATTATGTGCTCTGATCAGGAGGAGTGATTGCTGTCCCCTGCAGACTGGGGAACTGGCATATTAGCACGTAATTTATTAGAGCCTGGCACAAATTCGTTTTTATAGGCAGAGCATCTATTTTAATGGTTACATATATAACCACAATTTTCAATCTGCTCCTTTCCCCCAAGAGAAAACCATGAAAGGAATCATGGAACAGTGGAAATAAGGGGAGAGATAAGTTCTCTGTGTTTTTCTTTTTCTTGAGCTATATCAGGGAGAGGAGTCTCATTCACAAGAAACATTGACTCACCTAGAAAGCTAAATTAGCACTGTGGACAGGACAGCTAGCATGTCTTCCTTCTGTCATAGTCAAATGACCAGTCTGGCTGGTGTATCAACACTGAGCTCCCCAGTGGTTTCAGTTCTGTGAACTGTCCCCATGCAGAGTGCCTGCTGGAAAGACAGCTAGGCAACAAGGGGAGCAAGAAACCTTGTAGTCAGACAACTTTGGTTTAAACTCTGAATGTGGCACTCCTCAGATGCAGAAACTTTGGGGAGGTGACATCACAGAGGAGTCTGTTTCTCAACTGAGAAGTGGACAATGGTACCTAATTCTTGGAGCAACTCTGAGTATTCAATGAGGTAATGTTTGTAACATGGTGAGTACCTGCCCTGGACTTGGTGGGCACCTGGAGGCTGCTAGCTGGGAGATCACTCCTTGGTGATGGAAAATACTTGAACCAACTCTCCATGTGACGGCTTGGGTGCCACTGAGGTACAGCACTGAGCCCAGTGCTCCCAGGAAGCTGGAGGTAATCTCAAGATGGTTCTCTGAGAAGCTTCAACAGGGCACAGGCTTAAGTTGGTATGGAGAAGATGACAAGCTTCAGCTTTGTAGAGGCCAAAGGAGGCCACGCTGGGACCTCCTAAGTGTGCCAATTGGCCCCCCATCTCCACTCACCTCTTCTTCCTTTCCCCAACATGCCTCTTCTACTTTCCTTCTGACCATTTAACTGGGCATGTGACTTTCCAGCCTCAGCTCCACCTCCCTGCCCTCTGTGCTTCCAGGCAGGATCAGATCAATACATTCTGAACAAGAGCTCATGATATGAGTGCTATCATGGATCACTTCCCAGAGTGAATGTGTTCGTTCTGCTCACCTTCCCCTTACTGAGGACTGGCATGGGTGTTTGGAGGAAGAGAGGCATTTCTGATTGTGAGGAGATAGATGATAGAGCAAGAAGACAAGGAACCAGGGTCCTGGTTAGAGCCTCCTGTCCCATCCAGACAGCCCCATATCCTAACTGACTGCATGGTGAATGGGGGTGGTGATAACTGGCCACATGCAGCCAGAGAAGAGACAGGTCTGAGTTTACTGACAAAGATGAGTCTCTGAGAGAAATGGGTAAAGGAGTTGGTGAAGGCTGACTAGACTCACTTCCAGATTCTTGGTTAGAGCAGGACAAGAGATTCTGGGATGAGGCCGAAATAAACTTCCCTATCCCCTGTCATCAAAAAAGAATGGAATAAAATTCAGATAATCTAGGATGACATCCAAGAACATGCACTCCCCCACTCCAGTTCTACTTGGTAACAGGTAAGCTCAGACAGTAGGAACAGGACATAAAGACTGAGTCTTATGCCATCTCCACAAGCGGCTGGCTCATTTTCTGTTGGCAGATGGGAGGAGGCACAAATGCAGGCAACCAGTCTGTCCTTAAGAGTGCTTAGCAAGCCCTCGCTCTCCCTGACCATATCTGCGCCATTCCTGGAGACACGAATAGCAGAGTCCTTCTGTGGCCCTGGCTTCAGATGCAGCTGCTCCCCTGCATGAAGGTGGCTCTCAGGGATGCCCTGGTTCTGGAAGCCAACACCTCCTTCATTCCTTCTTCCTATCTGTTCATTTCTATTTCTGCCTACAGTCAAAATTCCCACAGGATTGTGCAGCCTTGGGCAAACAAGTTTTCCTCCCCAGGCCCAGATACTCCACCTAAAAAATCAAAGAGGTTGCACTTTTCTAGTAAGTTCCCAATTCAACTACTTTCAAGAAACATGAATGCACAAGGGAGCAGGTGTCTAACAACAGGGAAAGGTGGCATTATGGCAAGCTAGAAAGTGCACCCTTCACCAACGTTCATGGTAAATTCAGAAGCTTTTGGTTTATTGTTCATTTATTTTTGTTTTGATTTCTAAGCTATGTTGGCCATTCCAAATATATCTGATGTGTAGACACAAACAAGTTTATAAATTCCGATCTGAATGATCCTAATAGATGTCCCAGCCCCCCAAGTCTGTGATTCTCTTAGATGGCTCCATTTATATGAGGTTGTAAAGGAGTTTGTGTTTCGAGCCCAAGGGAGCAGGTATGCCCAGTGCCCAGTGGCCTTATTGCATCAGATTCCCTTTTTATCCTTCTCCACATTGTTAAGGGACCTGTGACTCCACACATTCAAAACTGCATAAAAGTGAGCTCCTTGAGATCTGACTTCTACTTTGGGTCAGCCAATGAGAAGCCTGGCATGGGGCAGGCAGCTGGGAGCAGAGAGTCCCCTCCCCTCCTGGCATGCCATCTGGCAGTGACAAGGTCCTTGTGCTGATGGCCATAGCTCCTCTGCTGACCACCAGTTGGCAACAAGGGTCAGTGAGTTCAGAGAACCATCACTCTACCTGTTCTCTCTCAGCTGAGCAGACAGAAATGACTGTCACGGCTGATTGTAATCACTGATGGTAATCTCTGCATACCTTTCCCACACCTCTGCAGGTAGTTTCTTTATTGGCTTCTCTGTCAACTCTCTGCCTGGTATACGTCTAGTGAAGGTAAGAGAATTCACCCTAAAAAGTCCAGGTATATCAACCAGAGTATGTTGAAAATACTAATATGCAATATAACAATCATTGTCAGTTTCCTACTATCTTGCTTTGAAATTCTGTATTACTTGTATTGTTTTTTTTTAAATTCTATTTAAAATAAAGTATAAAGCAATTTGCAGGATATAGCATTAATGAGATCCCTGGATTGGTCATCTGTGTGCAGCAGTTTTACAGGAATGAGGAGCAGCCTCTTTCCCGATCCATTGCTGGTGGAAGTACCCACCGCACGGCAGCACTCTGATCTTGGCACGGGTGTGGAACCCATGCTGCGACAAAGTCCCTCAGGGATGTTTGGAATGGAGATAGGGGAGGAAAACACATTTCTTTTCATGGTGACGCTAGGAGGTTGAAGGGTTGGGGGTCATAAGCACGACGTCTCAGACTCCAGGAGAAAGCAGGCTATAGGAGGAGCCCAGGGCAATGAACCACAGAGGACATGAAGGCTGCACACAGGGCAAAGATCTTGGCGTTCAATGGCCTGGTTCTTCTCCTGCCTCTGAAAGCCCAGCCAGGCCCTGGCCTTCCCTTTCCCTGACTATTTTTCTTAAATTCCTTTAGTCTAGGTTCTCTCCTTGTTACTGTGTCCCTAGTAGAGAAAGAAGAGTTTCTGGATTGGTCTGACACCAGCTGAGCAAGTGTTTGACTTCTTAGGGAAAGTACAGCTCTATCCGTTGTGATGTTTGGCGGAGTCTCACCATGAGACTTATAGAATGCTTCACACTCCTTGTGTCATTTTGTGTTGCCATCAGTTCTAGATGACAAACAGGTCAGGGAGTGTTACTCCCATTAACTGACATGAATGTCGAGGCCCAGACATGCAGTGGTCCAAGGATAATGGCAGGCCAGCCTGGGTCCTTCATCTGGCCAAGCCTCCCCTGAGAGGCAGCCATGTGACTGTGTCCATACCGTTGTTCTTGGATGAATCTTGGCTGATAGCCCTACTGCATTTTTCCACTGCTTTCTCTGCGTAGGAAAACATTCTTCACATTCTCCACCCTGTGAGCCACAATCTGTCCTCTTTCCGTCTCCAGCCTGAACTGCACTCAGCGATCCAGCGCTTGGCCTTGCTGAGGTTCTCTGCACTGGAGGCTCACGGCTGGCTTCTTCCCTTCCCTCTTGAGGAATATCCCTGTAGCAGTGCCCGTCACATTGCTGGGTATAGTCTGGACTCCACCCCTAGAAGGTCAGGTGGCTGAGGGGACTCCAGGATCTCAGCTGATCTGGCTCAGTCCAGTGCCTTTTCCAACAAGAGCCAGTCAAGGCAAGAAGCAAAAGCAGAGAAGGGCTCCTACTTTCAGAAAGAATGTGTGTGTGTTTCCCCTACCGCTGGTGTCTTTTTTTAACACATGCCCTGTAATCCATTGCTCCGAGGCTGGAGTGGCATTTTATAAAGTCTCACTTTCAGTCACGAGGAGCAGTCTCACAAGGAAAAGTGTGAAGTTGAAACAATACAGTATGCTCTTTACAACTGAGACAAAAGACTGAAATAGAGGAGAAAGCCCAAATTAGCACACGAGCAACTCCCACTGATGAGAAAATTATCCCGCCGCAAATTACACACTGTGCTGCACCGCAAGCACCATTGAAGTTTAAGGTATTAGATTAACCAAAAGGAAGCAGAGTTAAAAAGAGAAAGCTAGAAAAACAAATGCACCAAGGTAAAAAGTAAGGACAAGAAATTAATATTTGTAAACTAGCTACACCTGTCACAGTTGCTAGGTATCAGTCATACCAATCCCACTTGCAAGTGCAAATTTGGATGGCAGGTACCTGTCTCCCAGATGTCAAGGGGCAGAGGCAGGCAGATCACGGGGCCCAGGAGTTTAGAATCAGCCTGCACAATACAGAAACCCTCCTTTCAAAAAAGTAAAATTTAAGGTATCATAAGGCATGATAGGAAATGAAATGAAAGATGTTACAGCACCTGGTCACTGTCTGATCCAGAACAATAGGATGATTGATTCCAGTTCAGAAGCCCACCTTTCAGGAGCAAGCAAGTTTTTCTCTTGTTCAGCTGATCAGTATTGATCAGGAAAGGAATATATTATGTTAGAAGAAGGGACTAGAGAGGGCACCATCAAGCACGTACTATTTGGGGAGAGCAATTGCAGATCACCAGGGTGTCTGTCAGGTTCCAGCAACAGACCACTGCCCGTGCAGTAAGAACTGCTGAAGCAGGGTCCAGGTACAAAGCTGTAGGCAAGAGAAGGGAAGCTGGAGGTGGGGCAGCAGCCCAAAGTTCATGGTTATGGAGCTGAGAGCCCAGGCTGGAAGGGAGAGCTGGAGGAGAACTCTGAATCTTAGAGAATCTTGAAGAAAAGACCTGTGGGAAGGGCTAGTGACATGTGGGGAGCAGCTGACTCAAAGTGACCTCAGACAGAGGGGACAGAAAGTCAAACAACCTGATCTCAGTCCTTCTTGTGTTTTCCCCTAGACACAGTAAGCCACTGAGGCACCCTACAGAGGTCAGATTCCAGGGTAGAGGGGCATGCAGGGAAGCACTAAGAGGACCAATGTGAGGGAAAACATCCAGCACCCTACAATGTGCGGAAACACAAAGCGAAAAGGGGTCTCAGCTTCTTCACCTTCCTGCAACCATGCAACCAAGCTAGGCCTCAAGGTTAGACCAAAAGTGAGAAGAACCTACAGTGACATTCATGCTCTCTGCCTGATGACATCATAATGAAAAACTATGCAAATGAACACTCTATTTTAACAAGGAGTTGACCCAAGGTGTGGTCTAGTGAGTCCCATCTTAGAAACAATGGAAGAGAGCTTGGTGATTCAAAGAAGCCAACTAAAGTCACTCGCTCAGAAAAATCTTGGGCCCATCAATCATTTGTGTATGAACTTGGTCACAGTGTAAGTAAAACTGAGTGTGATCCAGTGCACAGGGAAATAAAGTTGGAGAGGTAGTGGGGAGCCAAATGACATGGGTGCATTGGAAGACTGTGACCAGAGGAACGTGGGTTTTTATTTACATTTAACAGGCCTGCCTAGGAAATTAAATGGAGCAGACTGCATGGGTTTCTTAGGTGGGTACAGCACACCAGGTAAGAAGTTAATGCAATTGTCCAAGCAAAGAGGTTGTGATGTCAGAGTGGGGGCGACCAGACACATAGCCTAATTCCAAATTCTTGTTTTGGTATCATACATGGGGTTTGCTGAATGACTCAGTATTAGAAGACAGAAGGAAGAAATTAAGCAAGACTCCGTGGTTTCAGCCTAAGAGTGGAAGGATAAAGGGACCCTTTGCTAAGGTGGGACAGCTGTAGATATATTCTGTTTGGAATAAGAGGAGAAACCAAGAAGTTGATAAATACTATTTTGATGCATGTATTACATATCCAAGTAAATATATTAAGAAGTTTGTTGAATATAAATTTCTAAGTTGGTTAGTGTCGCCATTCAGTACTTTAGACACAAGACAGGATGGGGCTCCAGGAACAGTCTAGACAGAAAAACAGAATCCTGGAGCTGTCTAGAGTTTAGAGCTTAGAAAAAGCTGAGGAAGAATCATCAAGAAAATTGAGGAGTGTTTGCAATGCAGAAAAAAAAAAAAAAAAAGCATGCAACACCACTGCCACATGGACAGAAGCCCGTGAGTGAGAAAGGTGGATGAATGGATGGCTTCCAAGCAAGGTAAGAATTAGCATCTTGAAGTTTTATACCTGACAGTTCACAAAACAAAGTTCCCAAGGAGTTATTTGGAAATGTGTTCATAATTATAAGTGTCTAACTGTGTGGGAAGGGTGTGTGAATACGAAGGCTGAAACTCTTTGTTGTGACAGCTACCAAGAGCTATTGGAGCTCGTGTTCTGATGCGATGTGCTTCCCTTCCTTACTGATCTTAATGTAGTTGTGATCTTCTGGGTAAACTGCCAGAAAGCGCATTAACGTATTAGTTTAGTGGACTAGCAATGGCTTACGCTATGCCAGGCATGCAAGTAGACACTGGGGTTGTAGTGAGCAAGGCCACGAGTAGCTGCCCCCCAGCTGCTTCCCGTATGTCTTAGTTACTCTTCTCTCGTTGCTGGGAGAAATACCCGACACTCAAAATGAAGGAAGGAA
>NDGN011292838.1:0-11096 GCA_002564285.1 Tympanoctomys barrerae
CCCCCTGGTGGGCTGAACTGGCCACACACACACACACACACACACACATAAATAAATAAATAAAAAATTTAAAAAAAAATTCAGGATGTCAGACTATAAGCTTCTGAATGTAAGACCAGTGACAATCTCTTTTTTTTTCTGAACATACCTGCTTTTCTCTCCACAGAAAAACAGAGACTCTGACACTCAATCCTTGGAAAGACTGCTCCTTGGCTAGCGAGGTACCCACAGGTGGGCACCAGGGTACACCCCAAGCAGCGCTCATGCTTGCCTGGCTGCAGACCACGTCCTACACACACCCCTGCTCCGCTCTTCCCCAGCCAGGGAACGGAGGGTCACGTCACAGCATTCCTGAACTCCACTGGAGCTTCAGTCCACACCCGGCACAAGGTATGTCCTGAGCACTAGCCCTCTGCTTCATGCTTGGTTAACACTGCTGCCTAATGCTGGTCTGCACTTGAGTGAAGAGCCAACACAGACTCAGCGACATCATCTGCACTTTAAGTCCACACAAGTGTTTAAAACAGTGCACTGACCACTCTACTCCACCCAGAGGAGGTGACAACCAGGAATGGTGGGGGCGCAGCTCAGAGTTGACACAGAGGG
Organism: Tympanoctomys barrerae; assembly: GCA_002564285.1. NCBI lineage: Eukaryota > Metazoa > Chordata > Mammalia > Rodentia > Octodontidae > Tympanoctomys > Tympanoctomys barrerae. The sequence continues at coordinate 607 of NDGN011292838.1, forward strand.
TGCCACCCAGAGGGACGGTGCTGCCTGGGCCTGGCTTAGTACAGGAGAAGATGACACAGACTGGCCTGAGTAGCCATCCTCTGATCCATTTTGAAAACCAAGTCAACAACAGTCACACTACAACATAGGTCTTTCAAAGGAAGAAGACCATTAACACTGTACACAATTTTCTCATGACCGACTACTATAAAGTTTACACAGCCACTTTAAATAATCTCGAGTCTCTTCAATTGCCCACTGTTAATAATATTTATATACAAACATACCACAAATTAATTCAACAAGTGTAATCAAATGTAACAAATGTAATATATGTAATAAAAAACATGGACAAAATGTGATTAATTTTCTCACTACTTAAATCTTTGTGTGGTTTAAAAATAAATTACTTACAATTAATGTTTTGCTTTAGAGCTTACTGTTATATATAATGTAAAATGTATCCTTTTGATGTCATAAAATCAATACTATAAAAGAAAAATACAAGATATCCTCTATACCTCCTTAATAGGGGTACCCTCTAAATCATATAGTTTATTACATTATAAAATTTTTATTATAATTAAGAAGAAACAAAAAACATGCACAGGCATCAAAAAAAAGGTTGAATCAGCATGATTAAGAGAGCAGAAAGAGCTTCCTATTACTTCCCATTACCTGTCTTATTTTCTCCTTACTTCTAAGCATGTGGTCTTAAGCTGGTGTCTGATTTATTTCACTTCACATTATGGAGTCAAGGTGCTTTTCCAAAGGGAAAGGGATCGAGAGATGGGCATCAAGAGGGTGGAGGGAGAAAAGGAGATGGAAAAAGGAATTCATAGGTGTTCTGCACATGCGCCGACTCCACACAAGGAATGTAATCATTATATACTACAAATGTATACCAATTAAAAAATAATTTTTGTGTTCACTTCGGCAGCACATATACTAAAATTTAAAAATAATTATAAAATGTGTAAAAAATAGAAGTGAACCAATATGGAAACATACTGCATGTGGAGTTACTATGGAAGACATAACCTGGGGGACCACAGGCACACACTTCATGGATCCACCGAGGCAGGCTGCTCTTCGCAGTGTGTCCACTCTGCTGACTTTGTTTTTGTTTGTTCTGGGTTGTTTGATTTGTTTTGTTTTTTGCCAAGGTTTCACTGTGTAGTTCAGGCTGTCATTTCACTCACTATGTACCTATGTAGCCCAGGCCAGTCTTCAAATTGTGGTGATCCTCCTGCCTTAGCCTCCCAAGTACTGGGATTACAGGCGTGCACCACCACACTTGGCTGAGCTTTTTTTATCTCTACTAATTATTTAATTTGTTCTTTGGAGATTGTGCTCCAGACTATAAACTACAATACTGGTCACTTTCATCTCCAATGTTTTAATAACAATCAAAGGGAAAATGTTATTTGAGAAAGCCTAAGAATTAGAAGCAGGCAGCTCTCCCTAAACAAGGTACACAACTGCCATTAAGTAAGCCAGCACCATTGATTATCATTTCAAATTTTTAAAGCATGTCCCAGTGGCAGAGATTGATGAAAATCCTAACAGCAGGTGTTGCTACCAGGCTGAGTTTTGGGATCAAATACTCTTTTGGGAGTGGAAAGCAGCACATCCTTTCTGAAAGATGCTGTGCCAATACTCCAAACTTATCAAGAGTTTGAACTTTTCATGCCCCTTGACTCAATAATTCAACTGCTAAGAAACATGAAGAAACCATTGGAAATGGACATACATACTTATATGCGAGGTTAGAAGATGACTCATGATAGCAACTCAAAGTTTAAAAACCAACTTGAGCAAATATTTCAAAACTAAGGAGTCAGGCAAACAAAATACAATTCAAATACATGACAGATCATTAGGCAGCTATTTAAAATCATGTTTTCAACTATCACATAGAAGGTACAGGGTAGTAAACATAGTATTGTTTCCTTGGTGTGAGAACCTGAAAGAGAAAAATGGAACCCAAAGGGTACAATAGATACTGGGACAAGGGAATGAATGTATTCAAAAGGAAAGAGAAGGACAAGAGAGGGAGTGAGGGAAAGAGATTTATCTATGTATGTAAGCAGGATGGTTTAGACAACTGTACTGTGTACTTCTGGTCTATGGAAAGGAACAGATAATGCTTAATTTGTCTTTTCTCCTTTTTCACTGATTGTACTTTTTATTTCTTCTTAGTTTCTTATGCATTTCTTTTTTTCTTCTTCCAATTTTACATGCATATATCTGGGAATATGAATAACTGGTTGGAAGATAACACTATGTATGACAACAAATAGTGTGGAATTCATATTACTTTGTTAAGTGAAATTCTGCACCACTTGTAATTTTTTATGTTTTAATTCTAATTTGTACTCACTTTTAAAAATGGAGTGCACAGGGTAAGTGTCATGGGAAAATCAAGTTATCAACCTTGTCACATCAGGTCATTACAACCCCTGTCATTTATTCTCTAAGGCACTGCTAACCCAGTGAGTATGCTCAGAAACCAAGCTGGCTGAGCTCAGGTCCCAGGACAGTGCTCAAACACACAGGAGAATGGAAACCAGGCCAGAGCAGACAACAGGGCTGCAGGCAGGGCAGGCCACACCCATACTGACTCCGCTGCTGCAAGTACATAGCCAGACACACCCACCACTTTCCCATGAACCCAAGTGTACCTTGGTGAAGCAGCTGGACTCGGTAGAGAGGTGGCAGCGATGTTAAGAGGCACGTGTGCAAGCGCATAGCCAACAAGTACCGCAAGCCGCACTCATCCAATGTGTCTCTTCCTGCAATTTAAGCAGAAAACACACTTGGGGAAAAAGTTCAGTAGGGCAAACTAATAAAAAGAATAATTACAAAATAAACATTAAATTCTAAAACTGTACAAACTACAAGATTTTAAAATGTGTACCTCTGTGATTCTATCTTTAAGAGGAACATATCATTATACAAAATGCGATTAAAACTTGAAAATAAAAATAGATTTGGGAAAATCCAATTACCTCTTACTACAAATAGCAGCATTTATGCTCAGAATAAGTGAAGAAATACCGAAATCAAATAAAATATTGACTGTAACAAGGTAGGTAAACATTCCTAAAATATTTCCTCCATAAATTTTGATGAGATTTAAGGACAAGTTTACATAACTGAAAGTAACATCATCTGTCACACAATTAAACAGGTAACATTCTCTAGGCCATTTAGCCAGACTAAAAAAATAGTACTACTAGGTAGTAAGTGCTCCACAATGAAGCTGAATCTAAACCTTGATCCCACAAATTTCCTTACTCAAACATGATTCCACTTAGTCCAGAGTTGAACAAAAGTCTGAAAGAAGGGCCTGTTTAATCCAAACTCAGCCACTTTCAGAAAGAGCCATGCAAACGCACTAGCAGCGCCTGCCTGGGAAGTCCTCAGAGAGTGTGGGATGAGGAGGAGTTCCCACAAGAAAAGAGATGCTTCAAACGCCAAAGCTGAAGCTCCAGCCGCTCCCGTGACCCTCATTTGCTCATTCACATACCCTTCAACACGCTGACCAGCCACTGCCGTGAGGCACCGTCCAGTCACCAGGGCTTCGGCAGTGAACAGGTAGCTATGTTCTCATGGGCTTTACATTTTAGGAGAAAGACACAACATGCAAATCATATGTGGCAATGAATGCCAATAAGAGGAAGCAGAACTGAGAGACAGAGAATGCGGCAGTGAGAGTCCTATTTTCTGCAGTGCGGCCAGGGAACACCTTCCCAGGAAGACAAAATTTCAGCAGGAATCTAAGATTTCTGGATAGCAGGAACAGAGCATTCTATGCAGAGAAAAGAGGGGGTGCGAAGATCCTGAGAAAGGTAAGGAGTGTGCCTGGGTTTATGGCACAGCGAGGAGGCCAACGCAGGAAGTAAGCACAGGTTGTGGGGGTCCCAAGGATCACTGCGAAGTGACATGGAAAGCCACCAATGTGTGCAGCGCGGATGAACTACTGGTTTCTATGGGAAGGACACAAAGCAGTCTAGAGCCTGTCAGCAACCAGGCAGGAGACCAGCGACCTGAGCCACAGGAGAGCTGCAGGCAGACGAGAAGCGCAGAGCTAGTGGCCTCCACCAGCGCACTGTGCGTGGGGTCTGAGGAAAGCCAGCGGTCCTAGCTGAGCAAATGGACCCTTTCCTGGAGGTGCACAGCCCCTGCATCTGAACTTCAGGTCCCACCTTTGAAACGGAGACCTTCGCTCCTGCCTCGTCTACCACGTGGATGCTCAATGTGACCAGGTAAGTTCTTTCCATACTGCTGCCTGGAGACACTTTTGTACCAGAAAGTTCAAGCCATTTTTCATGGGTTATGGCATTCCTACTTCCTTAACATTCCAGAATAAAAACTCTAATACACATTAAGTATGCAACAAAAGATTACAATTGCTCTGGGGAGAATCTTGCCCTACTGCATACAGCCCTCTAATGGAGAGTGCTTGTTCCTTCATCCTTAATTCACATAGCTAGAAAAGAGGCGAGGACAAAACCCTCTAAGTCTCTTATAATTTAATCCACAGAGGGGAAGCCGGGAATATACTGCAAAGGTGTAAACCTATGCATAGTGGTATTTGCTCACTGGCTCCAAGGAATGGTCTTTTTTACCCAAATCTGGAAAGCTTACAAAATAGTTAAGAAGAATACTGACCTAGAAGAAACAATTTTTCCACAAATAAGCCCCAATTCTTCTGCTTCTGCCTATGTGATATCAGATGAGTCACTGAATTTCCTAAGAATCAGTGTTTTCACCCATAAAGTTCAATAGCTGCACACCTACTAAAAGAATATAATTAAATAGGATAAAATACAAATGTGTCTGACACACAGTAATTCTTCACTCCTGCACAATATTTACTGAGTGAGTGAATGAATGATCACTCAGTTTGGCTTTCCTTTACTAATTCTGTTTACAATCAACACCATTACCTCCCACTATCTGCATGTAAAAAAAAGAAATCCAGTTTCAAGGGTAACCAAAAATGTTCTAGTTATAGAATGAATCTGGCAAAGTACACATTACCTTAAATGAAATGAAAACCTCTGTCTCGTCTGCAGAGACCTTTTAGATAAATCATGAGGCCCTGAGTCTCACAATTCTACAAAAAAAATTGACAAATGATTCACTAACATCACTCAAAGAAAAAAAGTAGAATTTTTTTTTTCTGTTTAAAAAAGGAGTAGCTGCAGAGGTATCCCAGGGTTAGAAGTATCTCTACTGAAGAATTTTAATTTCATGTTTTATTAAAAAATGTGTACTTAACAGAAAAATAAAATAGCAATAACATAAAAACTTCCTTTTTTTTTTTTTTTGGTGGAACCGGGGGTTGAACTCAGGCCCTTGCGCTTGCCAAGCAAGTGCTTACTCTACTGAGCCATCTCCCTGGCCCCTCAAAACATTTTTAAAAAGAAGATACTGTATATCTAAAAGCACACAAAGGCTTCAGTGTAAGGAGGCCCGTAAAGACTTCACAGGTCCGCGCAGCGTCACCTGTGCAAGGGAGCCCCCGACTCCTACAACGAAGCACCTCATAGAGCACTTGCCGTCTGTGAGGGGGCCTTTTCCCTCCACAGTGAGAGAAACACTACAGTCTAGTATAAATAACTTCTCTGCATACTCCACACATCCACGGTAAGACCGCTTACCTGAATAGTGCTTATCTCGGTTCTCATCGAGCTCCGTGCTGGTGGTAGCCACAGTGTCAGCCAGGGCCACCAGGAACATCTGCTCCAGCCGCGTGAGCCCCGGCAGACTGGAGTGCATGAGATGGCTGGACAGCACCCTTGCATGCTCCTGGCCGAAGTAAGCTGGCCCGTACTGGGACAGGTTTATGACTTTTGATTTGTTTTCTCTCTTTTCTGGCTCTAGATCAATATCGTCCGTCGTTATATCCTGGATCTGGAACAGCTCTGAATACTGATCCTCGGCTTGGCTCTCAGCGCGATCTTCACAGCCCTGCTGCACGTTCGCACTTTCTTCTGCAATTCTGTAGGTCGTATCCTGATCTGCAGCAAGCAATGCATACAGCGGGAGTGGGGGAATGGAGTCGATCTCAGTATAATCGCGAGTGCCATCTTTGCCTATGGTGACTGTGTCCTTTGCTGTGCTGCCACTTACACTAATAGTTCGAGAAAGATGTCGCTTACTTCCTTCTCCAGCATCAGGGTCTCTAACTATTGCAACTTCACCCGCAATACATTTCACTAAATGAGACAGAATGGCCTTAGCCCTACGAACCTTGCCTAAGTCCATCAATTCTAAAAGCTGAGTTGGATGATACTGTGGAAGAGTAGGGGACAATACGTGTGCAGCCTCAAATAAGCCACCATCCTGAACTACAGTTGGGGAACAGAAAACATCATCAGCAACAGCTGTTCCTTCAGCCAGACTTTTCCTTGTCAGCATACTTGCTTTGAAGAAAGAATGTTCCTGTATGACTGTCTCTTCCACACTGGCACTGTCAACCTCAGTGTCCCCAAACCTGACAGCATGTTTCCACTGGGCATACACATGCATCTCACAGTCCATGCCCACAACCAGTATCCCATCCCTTACCCAAGAGAGAGAAACGGGCAGGGAAGGGGTACCATCGACAGATGACACCAAGTCTATGGATCGGAGAAGGACCCATCTTGACCGAACTCCTTGCTTGATGCTACCACCAAGAGGTAAAGTGATGACGGCGACCCCATCCTTACTGTTGGTCTGCTCGGTCACAATTCCTGAGAGCCTACCGTACATAAAGATGTTAGCACCAACTCCCACTGTAAGAATGTGGGAGCCATCTTCTTTAGACACCCAGTCCAAATGCACCAAGTGCTTGATGTTTGGAATAAGGTACCGATCCTTGCTTAAAAGTGCATCAGATTTGCTATACACAAAAAGATTACTGTCCACACTGACCCTTGAGTCTAGTACACTCCCAACCTTAACCAAATCATCAAGATGAATCGTTTGCTCTAAAACCCATTCAGATCCTCCTGTTGATTCACATTCAAATATGCAAACATGCATGGAGAATTCTTTAGAGACCAAGCCATTGTGGTGCACAGGCTGCTTGTAGGCCACAGCCAGGCGGCCTGTGTACGAGCAGCTGACGGCCACAGGCCTTCCCACGATGCTCACTGTGCTGCTGTTGGCGTCTCCCTCGTCATTCATCAGGGGCCACTTCCTCCAATGGTACGTCTCCTGCTCGTCTCCTGGAGTACCTGGAGAGCTGGGCTCCATACAGCACTTCCAGAAGCGTACTTTATTGTCAGAACAAGTTGTGACTACTAAGTAAGGCGCAAGGCATACTGGATAAATGGACGAGGAACTCAGGTGACCTTAAAAAGAAAAAGCAGGGAGTCATAATGACAGAGCCACAAAGTAATATGCCAATGATCAAACTCCTCCACCACCTGGTGTCCTACCCTAAACGTCCACTGCCCGAGGCTTCTATAGAAGCCTTCAACAGCCGTTAGCAAAATAAGAACATGCGAGAATGATCACTTCTCTAGCTTTCAGGTAATTAAATTTAAATAGGACAAGCACTTTATTAAAATAAAACTCAAGCGCTGGGAACTCCGCTCCATAGCCAGCACTTGCACAAGGCCCTGGCTTGACCAACCCCAGCAACAAAAAGTAAGGCAAAGCGAAGCAGCAAGTCAATCCTTAACCAATACATGTTTTATAGACTCTCAGTTACGTGTGCCTTCACCACAACGTGTCTCCTGGAGCTCTCCCCCGAGATTTTAGCACTTCCACCACAGATGTATGCTCTTCAGGTGCCCCAACTCACCCACACACAGCCCAGACGCACAGCTATCCCACCGTCAATTTTTTCAGACAGCTGAACAGATCAATTAACTTACTCTTTCTACTGTTTAATTCATCCGTCCATAACACTGAAGCAGAACTTCCTATTGTTTTCCTGACTGCCACAGACTAAAATGCCCATCTATTATCAGCTACAGGGTAAACAGTCACAACAATTAAGATCTGGGGTCAGAAGACCTGGATTCAAGTCCTACTCCGTCAATACATTCAAAAGAGTAAGGAAAGCCACTTAACCATCTGAGCCTCTCCCACCTCAAATAACGGGACCACTTTAAGTGTTACTTCCTTCGGAATGTTACTATGAACAGGACATCTGAAAGCAGTTCAGAAAGCCTCTACCAAACGATTTGTTTTCACATGCTCCAGTAAACTTATATTAGAATATCCAAACTTTCCAAACATGAAGAAATACAAATCTTGCCAAGATCTATACCTGCACAAAATGAATTCTCCCTGGGGTTATCTTTCAATTGTGAAGCACACCTGTCCTGGGATGAGTTAAGAGAAGCCTCTACCTAGCAGCAGCTGCCAGCGCCTGATCAGCAGGGAGCCCCCAGCATCAGGAGCTCCTCCATCAGCGCTGCAAGCTCGGCAGATCATCTGAAGTCTAGCTTTCTGTCCTGCCACCCACATCTTCTCACCAACCGTGCTTAAGTCAGTACTATTCTACCCAGTCACGTGATAGCCTCATCCTCAATCATCCCCCAGATATTTACCAGCACTTGTCCAGACATACATAATAAAAGTAAGACAAATGAAAGAGACAGGGTTGAATGAAAAGTCGTAAAAGTAATGCTTCAGTAATTTACACCTGAACATATTTGTTCTTTGAAATTTTACTACCAAGGTATTCCCAAGCACAGACAAGACACCTTGCATCGAAATATTTACATTTTCTGTTTAACTGATCATTTTTTACCACCAAAACTTATTCCTAGCAAACACAGCTTTAAACTAATGCATCATTATGAGAAAAAAATATAAACAAAAACAAAAACACTTCCATCTCAGTGCATCTATTTTACCACCCGGGCTGCAGCAAGGGGTCGCCCATAGAGGCTGCTCACCTGCCGAAGGTGTAGCTCTGATGACTTCCACCCCTTCTGGGAGATCCAGAGGCTGGCTGGAGACCAGCCTGGAGCTCAGGATCAGCTTACTCGCAGTCTGGAGGTTGGCAATGGATGACGAGTGCGGCACGGGGCTCACGCCGGGGCAGGATGCTGGAGGAGAGCCCGCATTCCTCTGCCCAGGAGCCGAGAGCAGCCTCTCAGAGGAACCGCCTTCCGGAGCTGTGGCTGTGAAAGTGAACTGGGATACGCACTGTGGTCGTCACTACGCACACGGCCTGGAGAGCGGTGGCGAAGCTCCAGTACGCGTGCCACGGGGAGCGTGCGGCCCTCTGCTGGCACGCTAACCAAGTCAGCCCAGACAAGGTCTGACAGCTGGTCAGCACACGTGGACAGCTAACATTACGTGAGCTGTGCAAAAGCACACCAAACACAAACTTCGCCTTTTACTAAAAAGCCATCTGTTTCATTGAAAGATCTGTTATTGTGTTTTTCTTTTAAGAGAAAAGACGCTGAAGTATGAGTAGCTTTTTCTAAGCTAAAATCATAATGTTCAGGTTTCACTGCAGTGCTGGCGCTGTGCAGCAAGAGGGTTTGGGCTGCAGGTTAGGCCCCCACTGCAGGAGGTTCACCACCGCTGATCTAGAGTAGTACTAAGTGCAGTAGCGAGGCCCACAGTGCTGCTACTCGGCTGAGGCAGGAGAACTGAAAGTTCAAGGCCAGGTGTGCAATACAGGGAGAACTTGTCTCAAAACTTAAATGAGGACAAGATCCGGCTGTGGTGGTGCATGCCTGTAATCCCAGCACTCAAGAAGCTCGGGCAGGAGGATCACTGTAAGTTTGAGACCAGCCTGGGCTACAGAGTGAGTTCAAAAAAAAAAAAAGTGGCTCAGTGGCAGAGCTCTTGCCTAGCCTGTGCAAGGTCCCTTGTTCGATCCCTAGCACTGTACTAAATGCTTCTTAGAATTCTCAGGCAGCAAGTCAATTTTCAGGTTTTTGATTATCACAATAATAGTTTTAAGTTATTTTACTCCTTAGCATTACCAACTCCTTCTTGGGGATACTGGTGGGGGAACTACAAGGTGTAATAGGTAGAAAGAACCCTTATGTTGTTTTTCCAATACCCTGCAAAGCTTTAAAGGTTAATCTTTAAATACACTTTAAATAAAAGCTTGAGGAATATGATAACAGACAAATTCTTACAAGTAACCCAAGAGAACTGATTCTGTTGATTTGAGACAGATCCCATAATGTGCACTTTAGTACTCGCTCAGGTATTTCTGAACCATATAAGTCATGATTCAGCCTTTGAGAAACAACAGTGTACTTCCTCCAATGAAGACACTTAACCTTGGAGAGCCCAAGGATTTTCCCAAAGTCATATAATTAGCTAGTAGCAAAGAAGACAACGATCAAGTGCTCATATAAAGCAATAATTTCAAGAACAAGAACATAAAGAGTTCCAAGTCAGGCATGGCAGCATACGCCTATAATGCTAGCAATTAAGAGGCTGAGGCAGAGAGATTACCATGAGTTCAAGGTTAGCCTGGCCTCCACAGCAAGACCCTATTGTGAGGGGAGGGGAGAATAGGGGAGGAA
>NDGN011292904.1:0-17945 GCA_002564285.1 Tympanoctomys barrerae
TCTCTCTCTCTCTCTCTCTCTCTCTCTCGATACAGGGTCTACCTACACAATGCAGACTCATAATGATCCTCCCACCTCAGCCTCCCTAGTGTTGGGATTAGAGATGTGGGCCACCACACAGGGTTCCAGGGCCAGCACAGCATGCAGTACCGGGGATTGAACTCAGGACCTTGCACTTGCCAGGCAGGAACTTACGCCACCAAGCTCTCTCCCCAGCCATATATGTATATTCTCCAAAACACTAAAAACAAGTTTTCAAAACTGTATGTTTTGAAAAACAGCATCACTCAGAGTAGCAAAAGCACAAAAGCAGCATGTATTCATTTCCAAAGCTGCCAAAACTGAACACCGGTGACAGTGTGGCCTTAATGAGGGAAGGCCACTTCTCACAGTTCTAGAGACCACATGCTGTGGCCCCTGGCACTAGCAGGGCTGCCTCCTCCTGAGGCCTCTCTCCTCAGCCTGCAGGGGGCACCTCCCCCACCCTCGCAGAGTCATCCCTCCTGGGTGTCTGTGCCCTGACCTCTCTTCCTGTCAGGGCAGGCAGGGTGAAGGGGGCCGTCCTGGTGAGCCCATTACCTGGCTACTTCTGGAGGTCCCTTCTGCACACAGTCACTAAGGTGCTGGGGGCTTCAACACAGGAGCTCAGGGGAGGCCCAAAGTGCAGTGTGAATGTCCATATACACGAACGGAGTGGGACACCAAGGTAGAAAGGAACATTAGCCTTAAAGAGGAAGGCGATCCTAACACATGCCGCCAGGGCCAGCCTTGAAAACATCACAACAAGTGAAGCATGCCCCTCACAAGAGGACCGAGGCCGCAGGAGTCCACCTGGAGCTAGAGCACGCAGACGCGGCGCTGTTCAACGGGCAGAGGCACAGTTTTGTCCACAAAGGGACTAGAGTCAACTCCACTGCAGTAGACAGTCCGCTTGTTATCCTACCTGGTTTCTAGTCCACAGCACAGGATCGATGTGCTGTTCTGTGTATTCTGCTGTGGGTGGAGGGCCTGCTTTGACCCATCTGGGGTCAGATGCTGGTGTTTTCTAAGCAGCAGAATGACTCCCACAGGCAGCTTGGGTGCCAGGGCCAAGAGCATGGGCCAGCAGCACCCTCCTCACCGGCCCTCCCGAAGGTGCAGGCTGCCGCCTTCCGGTCACCTCAGGGGCTCTCCTGGGGACCCCTGCCCAGCAGGTGAGCCCTCAAACCTGGCACACTTTAACCTGTAAGAGCTCTTCTGACAACGGCTGCTGCGCAGACCGTCGTTACTTGTCTGTAAGTGTCACTGTCACCTAGATGGAATGCCCACAAGGATGCACGTGGCCTCATGATGAAAACGCAGGTGCAAGAGACCGAGAATCAGCTCTGGCCCTCTTGCGCCTGTCCTGGCATCACAAGGAGACGGCAGCGCTGTCACCAGTACAGGGCGCATCAGCTCAGAAATCCTCGTGATTTTCTAGGGAGATGCCGTCATCCCCCCACCAGCCTCCGGACAGAAGAGGCGCGAAGAGGCTGCCAAGCCCAGGGCCCCGGTGTGGTGCCGCGGCCAGAGCTCCCACACTGACTCCCCCTGGGCGGGGAACTTCTCAAGGTCAGCAGAGAGGCCCTGCCACTCTGCATGCTGGGCCTGCCCAGGCCGACGCAGCAGGTCCCCAGTGCTGTCTGCTGAGCCAAGCGCCTTTGGGTCCAGGAACAGCCACTGCACAGAGCTGGCACGTGGCCGCAACCCTGATACCAGCAGTGCCCACATCAGCGTCTATCTGCCCTCCCTCCCCCCAACCCCCGACGTTCCCTCAGGGCTCCGGAAAATCACCCTCACGCTACAACAAACAAAACTCCTATGCAAATGCAGGTCTCCAAATCAGCTTCCAGATTAGGCAGACAGAGCCATGCCCCAGCCACCTCTGACGTCCCCAGTGGAGGACAGCTGGCTCCACACCTGGAGTGAGCCCGTGGTGTGCTCAGGTGGCACACACATCGAGCTGTGCAATGGCTCTGCCAGCCATCAGGAGGGACAAGGCTGGCCTCATCCAGCCCCATCTCACACCCTACGCCAGGCACAGTCCAAGCACTGTCACCTCCTTCCCTCTTCCTGTGACAGTCACACCAGCCCACAGCCAAGAATGAGGCCAACATGCACCATCTCTGTGCTTCCTGTTACCCCCCTTCACCTCACAACCCCAAGAAATAGATTCCACCGTTGTCCCGATTCTACACACAGGGAAAGCAGGCCCAAGGTCCAAAGCCAACATCCATCTCGCTCTCAAACTGCTGCCTGCTGAGCCCCGGGCAGAGCGCCTCTCCCTTCCCCTGGCCACCTGCCTCCACCATGAGCTCCCCCTGCCCACCAGTAGCTCTCGCTCCCAGCAGCTGTCACAGCCCCCTCCAGCCCAGGTCCCTTCTCCTCCTGGCTGCGGCTATCCACTGCTGCCTGCCAGCTGCACTCGCAGAGTCCCGGAATGCTGGAGCCAAGAAACCCTGGAGGATGCACAGCAAGGCAGAGAAGTGGCAGTGACGGCAGGACCTGAGGCAAATGCATTTCCTGCCTCTGCAAAGGGGGATTAGAGAGTCACACCCAGTTCTCCAGCAGCACCAGTATTAAATGGCTGCCCTGTGCAAGCACTTGCCAGCCTCTCCCTCAGTGACAGTCAAGATCCCTGTCACTGTGATCGCTGGTGCCACCTGCTAAAGGGTTCATATAGCTGAAGGGAAGATCCCTGGAGCCACATCAGGGCCTGCAGGTTGGGGCTGAGTCCCACAGGACTGTTCTCCTGCGACCGCCTGTGCTGGCCACCCCTCCTGGGTTCAACTAATTTCTCAGAGCCACTTGCAGGACTCAGGGAGCCGCCCTTTGTCATATTTAAGGATATTACAAAAAATACAGATAAAAGCAAGAAGGGCGAGAGGCATGGCACGGAGTTGGATCCCACATGAGTCCGCCCCAGTGTCAGCTACCCAGAAGCCCCTGAAGCTGTCCTCTGTACCTGTATTGAGGCTTCATTCCTGGCCATCAATGCTGCCCTGGCCGTGGGTGAGCAGCCCCAACTTCCCTCCTGGAGGCTGGGCCATGGGGAGCACCAATCCCCCTCCTGGAGGCCTCCAGGGTCTCCAGCCACCAGGCCTAGCCAGTAGTCAGCACACAAAGACCTTTATTACTTTGGAGATACTGAGGCTTTCGGGTGTTGCCTATATGCCTGGAATGGGGAATAAGGACCAAATGCATGCTTCACGTGGTCACCAAAGTCAGAGTCTGCCTGGAACAGCAGTGCACGCCTACAGACATGGCTCCAGGGGCAGCCACAAGGCCAGCGTCTTCTTCTCAGCCCGTGACATCTCATGGTGCCCCTGACGAACTGTTCTAATTCACCAAGAACACTTCTGGTAACCCCAAAAGGTTCCTGCACGCCTCTTTGCAACATAGCTTTACTTACTTAAAATTTTTCTTCATTTACTTTGGAAATAACTACATGTATAAATATATCCTAATTCAATCTGAGTCTAAGCCAATATTTTCCTTCGTACATACCAACACATGAATAAATCATCTATACAAAACCTAAGATCTTTCACTGTAACACAGACGCATGGTCCACAAGAAACACTCCATGAAGAAAATAAAGGGAAAAGAACTATATATGTATATACACGGGGTATCTTGGACAACTGTACTGCTAATGTCTGCTGGTCTATTGAAAGGAGCAGTTAATATGCAAGTTTTTCTCTCCTATTTATTTATGCACTTGGTACAGGGCCTCACTATACAGCGTGGACTCACAGTGATCCTCCTGTTTCAACCTCCCCAGCACCGCCACGACAGCCTCAGGGGCTGGATCAGTGTGCCCAGGGGCGGGGCAGCACGGCGCAGGGTGCTGTGGATTGAACCGCAGGCAGCCATGAAGTCTGCTGAGCTATCTCACTGGCTCTCTTTTAATTTTTTATAATTTTTGATCAATTTTGCACGCTTGTATCTGGTAATCTGAACAACTGATTTGAAGACAATATGCAATGTAACAACCATTACTGAATTCTTATTTTGTTTAATGAAATTCTGTATCATTTCTAGTTGTATTCACTATGTTTTATTCTCTTTAAAAAATAAAATAGTAAATTAAATTTTAAAAAATAAAGAAACACCCCATGAAATCCTGGCTGGAGAGCCCTCGGGCCCCTCCAGTCCGGAGGCTACACCTCACTCAAGACAGAGCCCAGCCAGGGTCTGCACAGAGCAGGTGTGCACTCAACTCACAGCTGAACCTCATCTTCGGAGCCACATCTGCCCAGCAGCCCCCGTGCTGGTGAGAAGCAGCCCCCGTGAGTGCAGCAGAGCCTGCAGGGACTGCGATCCGGAGACACCTGCTCCAGAGAAGGACACCAGGGTCCTCGGGGCAGGAGACGGCCAGTGTGAGCACAAAGCAGCAGACCTCTAAGTGCAGAGCAGTGTCTAGACCTTAACCTGGACTTGAGTCCATTCAGTTTTAATAATTCCATCATTTTCCCACCAAAACCACTGCAGAAACATTGCCTGGCATGTGGACTGTGCCCTCCCAGAAGGGGCTTGCTACAGACCAGGCCGGGCCCCTTCCGAGTCCCCGATCCACGAGCTAAATAACTGAAGGAAGCCTTCTGTGCCCTGAGCAATCAGGCAGGGAATCTGTCAGATGTCTACTGTCCTTTGAAAAATGCAAATAGAAAGTGCACGGGGGAGGGGTGCACTTCAGCTAGAAAGAGGCAGGACGGAGGGCGCCACACAGACTTGGCGGGACTGCCGGTGTCCCCGGAGCCGTGCCAGCTCTGTAGCCGTGGTGAGGGAGGCTTCCAGCCAGCCCCGCGACACTATCATCACCCACTTCCCGTCCGGCCCCACTCCCAACTCCCTGCCCCTCGAAATGCCCGAGGGTCATCACGCCAATCACACCCCTATGCCCGTGCTGGCGCACCACCCACAGTCCTCCATGCTCTGCTGGGGACGCTCCTGCTCATCCCTCAGGGCCCTTTAATCCCTGGCCTCTCCCAGGAAGTCCTCCCCAGAGAACTGCCCACTCCACAACCAGCCCCAAGCAGCGGGGTGGGTCCTTCCTCCCCTGACCAAGGTGGAAAGGGGTTTGCTGCTCATCCCCAACAGCAGCAAGTCAGGCAAGAATTGCAAGTGGAGAAACACACATCCAGACGGGTGTGCAGGGAAGACATTTCTGGTGACGACGGGGGTGGATTAACATCGGATCTGGGACAGTGAAGTCAATCCTCTAGCACCAAAAGTATACAGATGCTTCACATCTCCTGTCCCCGCATCCTCCGCAGAGACATTGCTGGGAAACCAGCACTCCCTCCTCCACCTCCAGCGCAGTTACCTCCAGCCACCCGCACTGGCCCAGCAAACAACCCCCGGCCCTGGGTGGCCACGGCTCTGTCCTCAGCGCTTGAGTCGATCCTTATGGCAACCTAAAAAGTAGGCGCTGCTCTGAAAAGCCGCAGAACAGCAAAGGAACCTGCCCGGTAGCACAGCTCCTGGAGGGGCTCAGGCGGGCAGGCTGGCTACCAGGCCATGTGGTGGGCGGAGGAATCGGAACACACTCCTAGCTACCCTCAGAAACTCACCTGCAGCACTGAGGCCCCAAAGCCTGAGGGATCTGCGCCAGCTGGCGGCTGCAGGGCGCTCACAGAGCTGCTGCTTACAATAGGGAAAAGCAGCCACAGAAACATTCGCAACGCGTCCAGCAGCCAGACATGCTGAGGAACGTGAGCTGCAAGACGTGAGTGATCGCTCACGCGGCGGCTCTCCTCACCATTGCCGGCCCACAGGCCTGCTGCAGTCCCCGGTGCGGGTTAGACTGCCACCCCTGGTCCCAGCGTAGGCCTTGTGAACAGCCGTGTCTAAAGACAGTGCCTGGAGAGCGAAGCTTTCCACACATTGATTCTGCAGAGCGATGGCTGAGGATGGGCACATGCCGCCATGGGAAGGCCCAGCTCTGCGAGTAGCTCTGCCCACCATGGGGCCCCCAAGCCTGGCACGAAATGGATGTTCAAGAAACATTTGGTGGCTGAGGGCGCCCTCAGCCCACACTCTTGTGAAATGCTCCTGGGCATTTCTAGACGCCTGGCCTGCCCGTGTTTCCTGCAAGCAAATAGGTTCTGCAGGCATCTTCTCACCTCGCGGTGCCCAGCACCAGGCCAGCCAGGCAGGCACAAAGCAGCCCTCACAAATGAGACCAGAAGACGGCCACAAGGTCAAGGCCAGCCTAGGCTACACAGAGATCCTATCTCGAGAAGCCAAAGAGAAAAAAGAAATGTCTGCCGACAATGAACACAGGACTGCTACCACGTGGCACCGACCCGGGCACACACACTTTCACTTCCCAACAGTTCTGCAGTCGGGGTTCCTGTCGTCACGTAACTGGCAGCATGTCCCCCTCTTTAGTGGAAAAGCACTGGTGTAGCTTACAGTCAGTGCCATCTTTAATTTACTGAAATACAGTGCCTAATACAGTCCATAATTCTGACTTAAAAATTTAAAACAGGTGCCAACACACCCAACAGACGGCCACACACTCCCTTGCCTATGATTTGCAAAAATAAATGCAGCGCCATCTGCTTGGAGCTTTGGGCATAAGCTCCCGGGCATCCTAGTGACCCACGGGCTCAGCACTGTGACGCACACTGGAGGTCAGAGGCAAACTCAAGGCTTCCACCACCTCCACCTGGGGACCGCTGACGGCACCCGCTGGCTCTGAGCTCAGCCGGGGCTACCGCCGGCCCCACTACTCCTGTGCCTGGGACTGTCATGGCTACACCCAGCACACGTAAGCTGCTGGTGCTTCTGGGACGGGTTGGGGCCCCCGTCCCTCGGCCAGTGCCCACAGCCCTGCATTTCCAATAATTATTCATTGCTAGGAAGGGCCCAGGCTCCCGTGACAGGCACAGGCTGGAGTGCAGGATGGGATCTGAATATCTTGAGAAACCAAAGGAGACTTGTTAGCCTGAAATTTCTCTGAAAAGCAGAAATAGCCATATAAATATAGGTACCTTGTAGTATTTGGAAACTGCAAACATGCAGATGTGGAAATCCTCAGATTTTCAAACGAAACCTTGGAATATACGTTCTGCAACACCACTGTAGACTACCATTTCCCCCTTTCCACGAGGCAGTGGCATGAACCACTCACACAGTTCGGAGCCAGGATCTTCCCCGGAGCCCAGCGCCAGGGTGTAGGCAGGGCTGAGCACCTCTGGGTGCAGGTCAGGTCCACCCCAGCAAGCGCCAGCCAGCCCAAACCATCAAGGACAGGACCCGTGAGGGGGACACTCCCAGGGCGGCTCTGTTGGCAGCAACGGCACAGCCCTCGACACAGCTGCCCTCTGTCTCTGCATCATTTTGTTCCCTGAAAGAAGAAAGCGTCTGCAACTTAAGAAGAACTATCTGGGCCACATTTCCATGGCCACGGCGAGAGGGAGACTCATGCATGAGACAGTCCCCCCTCCCTGCCGTGTGCAACCCCGGTCACGTTGCTCCTGCTCTCTCTGACTCCCTGCCCAGCCGGAGGCTGACAGGAGAAAGGACTGACCATGTCCAGCCCAGCCTACAGGCCCTAGCCTTGTACAGCACGCTTCCTACCAGTGGTCACAGCAGCTGGACATCACGGGCTGCCTTCAGAGACAGGACAGTATCCAGAAATGGGGACGGAAGGCCACCAACCTGCTTCCACGTAGATGAATATGGCCCCAGGACGAGTTCACTGGGTGAGAAATGCTCTGGGCTCTGCAGGGACACGCACCCTGCCTCCTTCACCAGGCGCTCCCCGCACACGCATGGCCACAGGGGGAAGCATGGAGACCTCTGGAAGCTGACGGCTTGGGCTGGAGCCGCAGGCGGGCCAGGTCTGGGTAGGAAGAAAGCACGAGGCGGGTGCAGTGGGTGATGTGGGCCCCTCCGGAGGGCAGCCACCATGCTCCCACAAGAAGTCCCTCTGTTAGTTTAGGAAAGAAGTTTGGTTTGAAAACTTCAACGTAGCAGTATATGACTCTCTCCTTAGGGACACAGGTAATCGGGCTTCTCAGTAGCTGAGTGGGCCAGACAGCACCGACCGAAGGAGGCAGGAGCGACTGCCTATCAGCACCGCAAGCCCAAGAGCCCACAGCAGAGAGCTTCAAGAGCATTACAGAGTTTAGGGCCGGCGACAGAGACAGCTCAGTGGACTAAGCACCTGCTTAGGCAAGCGCAGGAACCAGGGTTCAATCCCAGGCCCCACATGCCGTAACAGCCCCGCCCCTGGGGCTCGCTGAGCAACTGAGTCCTGGACTTGGCAGCACACGCCTGTAATCCCAGTGCTGGAGAGGCTGAAAACAGGAGGGAGGATCACTACAGGTCCAAGCTAAGTAGTGAGAACTTGTACCAAATGCATAAATGAAAAAAAAGAGAGAGAGAGAGAATTACAGACTTAGACAAAAACAGAGGACTCTTTCGTCTCCTACTGACAAATGCACAAAGACTCTCAGGAAGGAGGGAGGGGCTCGGCAGCCATGAGCCTCTGCACAGCAAAAGATCACGGAGCAAACACGTCACACCTCGAGCTGAGAAAAATCTCCTGGCAACACGTAACAGACTGCAAGAGAACAGACTAAGCAGCTCTACAGCAGCGAGCAGCACGCCAACAGAAACACTAGTGTGGATAATAGAGTGATTCTCGGAAGGAAGGCAAACGGGCTGGAACTGTCACTGTCCCACGAACAGAGACTCTAGCCATTGGTGACGGCAAGCTTCTGGGAAGCACTATTTGCATTTGTGCCTGGTGGGGAGGGACAGACACCAGTTTTCTGGAAAGCTGGTGGCAACTGTGGTGCGGGCTCCGGTGTGGGCGGCTTCTCTTCAGCAGCCCCTCCTGGCTCTGGTCCTGCTGGGAGATCCCAGGACGGGCTCACAGCTCCCACAGCCCCAGCCGAGGAGGAAAGGGAAGGCGAGGAGGAAAGGGAAGGCGTTGCTCACACCTGCTGCTGGAAAGCGGGTCACAGTGGTGCTGCCCCATTTTCCAGGAGAAAAGCCCGCGTCAAGCACTCGTTAGTCTCAAAACCCTGAAGATCAGAAGGCATTTCCATTTGGGGTCAAAGAAACAAGGCTGTTTGGAAAAAAAGAATTCTTAGAAAGTGAAGTGGTGAGCTGCAGACAAAGACAGGGGAAGAAAAGATGCCGGAGGGGCGGACGAAGCTACGGGAACACAGCCAAAACCAGGTCAGGGAGAAAAATTGTGACACACAGGTGGTCGATTCCTGGGATTCAGAGCCCCCCGAAGTTGTTGGTGGGAGGCAGGCAGCCAAAAGCAGCAACCTTCTTTCCCACCTACCAGCAACAAGCCACAAGTGGATCAAACTGGAAAGCCATTCCATTTATAACTGAGTCACAGGAGCTGGAACAAAGCACACAGAACATGCAGGAGACAGCAGAAAATGGAACTCTTCACGAAGGACAGAAGAAAGCCAACAGAGAACCAGAAGGCCCGCGCTGCCGCTCCACCCCAAGAGCCCCCCAGCTGGCCCAGGCCCACCTCCTCCCCAGCCTCGTAGCCGCACCCCGACCCCGGTCCCCCCTCCAATGCCCCTTGCCTCTCCCCTACCCCCTCCCACTGCATTACCACGTAGCCCGCACTGTGGCAGCCTCCGTGGGCTCAGAGGCTGCTGGCCCACCTTCCTGCTCTGAGACTTCTCCCCTTCTGACGCTGACAAATGGGGCACAAGGAACCAGAGGCCTGGAGCATGAAGAGCCGGGGGCCCCCCAACACCCCGTCTTCCAGCCCCACCCTATTGGGGGGCACCTGTGGGGACAGTGCCACCACACACAGGCAGGCGGGGTCTCCCAGGTGCCCACACACACGCTGTATCAGTAGCCCGTGGCTGCTGAAAGGAATAAGCACAGTGGGCGGCTTGAACAACGGGAGCTGGGCACAGCGGCACATGCCTACCATTCCAGTATCCTGGGAGGCAGAGACAGGAGGATCCCAAGTCCAATCCCACCTAGGCAACTTAGTGACTTAGGGAGACCCTGACTCAAAATAAAAGATAAAACCTGGCTAGAGAGGTAGCTCGGGTTTGACCGCCATTATGGTAAAATCAAATAGATTGGTGGGTACCTCTCACAGTGCCACAGGCCAAAGCCGACACTCGGCACCAACGGGCCGTGGAGGTGCAGGTGCGCCTCCCTCCTGCTGGGACGCGGGCATGAGCCTTCCGTGCCCCCCACCTGGCCCTGCCAGCTGCTGGCTCACTCGGGTGTGGCTGCCTCACTGTCCTGTCTCTGAGGAAGACAGCTGTTACCGAGGCAGGCACACCCAGCAGCAGCGCCACTGCTCAGAGCCCACAATCGCATCTCCTGCCACAGAAGGCTACGTCCACAGGTTCCAAGGAGGAGGGTGTGGACCTCTCCGTTCTGCCACAATGGCTGCCAGAGCCAGAAACGAAGCAACATGAAGAGCGTCCTCTTGTCATCTACAGCAGTCGTGGTGGGGCTGCCCACTTTCCTGCTGGACGCTGAGGCACAGGCTCCAGGACTGCCCTGGTAACTGTGTGGTCTTGGGTAAGTCCCCACCCTCTCAGTGCCTCAGCTTCTCACCTCTTCAAGCCTGGCAGGCATCACACGCAGCGAGCCATCGCCTCATCCTCCCCTCCCCCTCCCCTTCCCTCTTGCCCCTTCCCCTCCCCACCCCTTCCTACTCTCAGGCATGAGCACCTAAATGTAGGGTCTACCTGGAGGACACCTCCTTGCCTCTTGCAGCACAGAGCAGCTCTTCTGCTACCTTGTGTGACCCTCCTCCTGGTAATGGCCATTGTCCCCTGCCAGCCACCTCTCCCTCCACCTTGGATAGCTTCATTTCCATGAGGTAAACAGGATTCTTGCTGGCCGGCTGCCGGCCAAGCTGGCGCCCCGAGCATACAACCTGCGCAGCTGCAGGGCGCCCAGCTTGCACAGCCAGCGAGAAACTTGGTTGTTTCTGAATAACGAGCCCTGAAAACCAGGTAGTCATTCCTGACATCTGTGGACTTCCGTGGGCCCCGAGCTCAGCGCTCCATGGGGCATTGCCACCCTGGCCTCGCACATGCTGCCTGCCTGGGGCACAGCTTCAAGAGCTCCAGGGATGCCTCTAAGTCACTTAGGGGCACTTCAACTTTCAAATCAGGAGATAAATGAATGCAGCAAATGTTTTGGTCTAGAGCCTGCTAGAAATGAGTGGTAGCTGGGACTAGTCAGTCTGATCTAGCCAGGTCCCTGACGCCATTCAGACCCTTGTCTCCCAGAGGCGATGGCACTGAGATGATCAGAGGTGAGCCTGCCCCATCTACCTCAGGGTTCTATGGAGAAGACACACAGGCGACCACGAAGAGCTGCTCAACACAGTCGGCAACAGTGTGTCATGGCCCAGGACGGTGGGCTGCAGGAGGCCACGCACATGCTACTCAGGCGGGAAGAACCAGCCCCCCGGGTGCGTGGCTGAAGGGGCCACTCACTGCTGCTTCCTCAAAATGTCCTCAAATTGTCACTGTGCGACCAACAACGCAGCTCCTAAGAGTATCACAGAAGGACCTGGAAACACACACGTGCGCAAAAATGTGGACGCAAATGTCTACAGCAACGCTGCTCAGAATGGCAAACACACAGAAGCCCCCCAAACGCTCCTACCTGTGAGTGGGTAGACTAGGTGTCGGATATGATGCCACACATTGACTGGCCACGGAATGGCCAGGACAGAGTATCATCTGGCCATGACAAGGGATGAACTGATTTCTGCTTCAACATGGACCAGTCTTAAAACTGATCCACTAAGTGAGGAAACCCCTAGTCACAAAAGATGACACAGTGCATGATTCCACTTACATCGGGTCTAGCACAGGTGATGCATAGTAGGCGGGACCTGTGGGGAGGAAACGTGGGGAGTGGCAGCTAGCGAGTGTGTGGGATTCAGGGTCTCCTCTCAGGAGAGAGGGTGTTCTGGGTTAGGCCACGACAAGTTGGACAATGCCAAACCCACGAACACACCAAGTTACAGACCTCACGGGGCGAGAGTTGTGGCACCTGAATCATAATTCAATAGAGCCACTATTACCTAAATGCAGATATCAATGCATGGGTTCAACAGTGTCCCCCGGAGCACACACTTTTCCAGGACCTCAGACATCCTTGGTTAAGACAGGGTTTGCTGGGTGATGGTGGCCCTTAACCCAGTGTGACCAGTGACCTCCTAGGACAGAGACCCAGAGCAGGAGGCCACAGGCAGGGGAGCAGGGCCTGGCCTAAGGAGCCCATGGTGAAGGCAACCTGCAGCCAGAACAGAACACACATCACCCTGCCTCGGCTTCTGCCCACTGCCTTTCTATCTCAAGCCACCAGTCTGCAGAAAAGCATTCCAGCAGCCACATGAAACATGTGTGTACACATGCATGTGTACATGTGCCTGTGTGTGCACATGTGTGCATACTCCATGATTCATTCTTATCTGTCAGGCAAATGAACCAAACCAAAGCCCTGAGCCCCACAGAAGCTGTACCCCTGCCCCAAGCCTGCCAAGGCCAGCTGTGACCTGGCCAAGTGGACACAATGATGGCCTCAATGACACAACATGGGGAGAGGCAGGAGGGCAGCCGAGGGTTCTCAGAGCATCAGGAGGCGGTGGTCAGAGACTCGGGCCACAGCCTCGGGGACAGGGACACACTAAACTGCAGACCTCAGTAAGGCAGGCAACATCTGCTGGGGTCAGATCCACGGGACACGCTCCAGCAGCGACTCCTCAAAGGATCAGCTGCTACCGACCCAGGCCACAGCGGCCTCTGGGTGTCCTGAAAACCCAAGCAGCAGGGACACGGGTGACTGTCTGAGATTCAGACCCACGTGCTCCCACTGGCCTGCATGAACCTCACTCCCAAGCCCAAAGGGGCTCCTCCTGCCCTCCAGAGTCTGCGTTTCCACCGTCTCCCAACCCAGGGAAGACCCTGCCAGCCCCAGGCTAGAAGTCCCCCAAGTTCCCCTCAGCTGCCAAGCTCAACAACCACCAGGAGTGTCCAGGCCCCCGGGGCATCCCACATCATACCACACCACTAGAGAGGTGCCACACGTGACCACACGGATGCAGCTGTGGGCCTTGGGGAGCTCTGGGTGCTGCCCTGGAAACCACTTAGAGATGTGTTCCTTCTAGGATCCTGGAGAGCAAACCCAGTCACACACTGATTAACAGTGCTCCGGTCAACAACAGCCCACGTGCTAGACAGGGAGCCACGAGATCACAGCTCCTGGTGACATCGTGGCCAGCTTAGATTTTTTAAGTACACTCTGCTGTTCTTATAACAAACTCACCTAATAACACATTTCCCAGAACACAACCCCGTCATTAAGGGACAGGTGACTATAATCTATTTCACACATCACACAGGAAGAAAAAGAGGGGTCACATCTCCAGAAGTCACCTGCTGGCAGGAGAACGCTCCTGCCTCACCGGCAAGAAGGGAAGGCTGGACACTCCAAGGTGGTCCCCAAGGCCTGATTCTCGAAGCTGGCAGGGAGTGACGGCCTGGGGAGCAGCACTGGAATCAGTCCTGGTCCACTCCACTGCCCGCTCTGGTGGGGCCAGAGCCACATTCTCTCAGTCAGGTGGCTCACCGTGCAACAGAGGCGTGCTCCGGAGTGCCAGCGCCAGCTTCAACTGCACACAAGAACCCGGGCTGCGGCTGCACCACCAACACCCCCAGGTGATCCGACCACACGCACGAGAGGGAGAAACACCCGCCCTCCCGTCCACCCACCTGCTCCCTGTCCAGCGAGGCCCAAGTCCTGTTCAAAGGGGACACCGAGCCCCTCACAGTCCCCACTGAGAGGCAGGGCCGGAGCCACATACGCCAGGCCCACAGCTGACCAAGAACTGCACAGGCAGGAACAACAGAGTTTAGGGCGCCGGTCCTCAGGCCTTGTCCCTGTGCAACCACCTCGGAGTGAAGCTTCTGTCTGCGGGCCTCTCCCAGCGAATGAACATGTCTTGGCCACTGTCTCACCGCCCGGACGAAGTGCTCAATGCTAAAGGAGGAGAGGCTTTCGGGTCACAGTTCGCAGAGGTCCACAGTCAGCCGGCTCCCAGGCAGGACGGCACGGCAGAGAAGCACCATGGAGGAGACACAGCCCTGGCAGGGCGGGCAGGAGGCGGGAAGCAGCGCGCCTGCTTTCCTTGTGTCCCTTTACATTCCATCCAGGCTCCAAGCCTATTGGCTGGTGCCCCCCACCCGGGGGGGCACTTCCATTTTCAATGATTAGGTCACCCACAACTACCCTAAACCAGTCAGTATACTAGTCTAGTCGCTGCCTCCAAAATCCAGTGCCGCCAACCATGATCCGACTACTCCCCAAAGCCCACCTATGAGTACACGAGGCTCTGGAGGGACGCCTAGGTACAGCCCTAACAGGGTGCTCCTGCCCCCAATGTGGGGATATGAGACAGCTGATATGTTGTGGCTGAGGTCTACCATGCCCCCCAAATTCGTACATGTTCACAAGTGGGACTCCCGGAAGATGACTGGATCTTTGGGGACTAAGCAATGAACTGCTATTAAGAGTTAAGAACAGAGCAGAGAAGGCACGTCAGAGGGAGCAGGGCTGGAAGGGTTCCTCTCCCTCCAGCTGCGCCCCTCTCTCCGCGCTGCCCGCCGCTGTGCTGTGAGCAGCTCCCCCACCAGGCCCTTCTGTCCTGCCCTGCTGCCCCAGAGTCAGCCGAGGAGGGACAATTCCTCTAAAAACTATGAGCCAAAACAAGCTTCTCTTCCTTGAAATTGTGGGAGCCAGCTACTGTGTGTCAACAATGAAGAATTGACTCAGACATGGCCCAAGGTCATCTGGGATCACCTTAGTTTAGTACAGGCTCTGCAGCCAGCTGTGGAGCTCTGAATTCCAATTCTGTACGCACTGTGTGTCCCTGTCTAAAAGGGATGTGTCTTAGTTACTTTTCTCTCATTGCTGAGACAAAATACCCAATGCCCACATTGAAGGGAGGAAAGGTGTGCTTAGCTCCCTTTGTGGAGGTTTCAGTCCTGATCAGCGGGCTCCCAGGTGGGGTGGTGTCACAGCGGGGCAGCCATTCACGGCAGTGGGAGCCAGCAAAGGAACAAGAGCGAAACGGGGCGAGCAAGCCTCTTCTCCGCCCTCCTGCTGCACGCGGGCACCTGCCCTAGGCAGGCCAGCGGTCACACCACCTCCACGCCCTCCTCCTGCACAGGCTCAGGATGTTCACAAAGTGCAGCCTCTGGGCCCCTGCTGAGTCAGTTAAACTTCTAAACTTCTCACGTTGACACAAGGACTCAACCATTACAACACCCTAGAGTGTAAGCAGCCGCCCTAGAGTGTGTCCTCTGCTCCCCAGGATACAGAACTGCTGAGCTACTCAGGCAAGCTTCTAAACTTCTCACGCTGACATAATGCATCAGAAACAACAGAGTGTCACCAGGAAAATGGGCAAGTGGTGGTGTCTACCCCAAAGATCGCTATGAGGAGGAAATAGATGGATATAGTAATTACAGAGCGTTCATAACACACCCTGTAATTATGTACATTTCACCCTCCTTCCCACCAGCACCCTAACCACTTACCACGTGCACATCACCAATACCATCATTACCTTCACCATCAACCCCAGCACCATCTTCACCTTCGCTACCACCTCGTCACCAGCAACCACCATCACAATCTCCAACCACCACCACTGCTACCACCCTTACCACGGCCTCCAGCACTATCACTGGCCATCACCACATCAGTCCAGGCATCAAAAGACACCGTCCTAGGGTGGGCAGCCTAGGGTCAGAGAAAGATACAGAGCCTGCTGAAACGGAAGCAATAATGACTTCCTTTGCTACTTGTTTGGTATGAAAGGCCAGAAACACAGAAAAAGTGTTGGTTGTAAGCAGACAGAATCTCCACGTGCTTTAAGCACGGTAACTGAACTGTAAAAGGTACCTAGGCCAACGGGGCCCTGAGACACCGTCTCCTGTGGGCTCCTTGGCTGAACACGCTGCCTTCACATATGTACTGCACCACTCAGTTTGTGCCTTTATGAAGCGGCCACATGCTTATTTCTAACCTGGTGGCATTTACATTGTCACAAAGCCATGCAGATGCGCAATGGCCAAGCACTACTGATGTTTACCACTAATAAGCAACAACTAATAGTGCTGTCTACTGCTAACAAGTGACCCTGATCGCTCCTCCCTGGACCCACGCCTACACATGGGAGTCGCCATCCCACTCCTCCCCTGTACGGCAAATTCCTCTGAATGCTTCTGGTCTCTAGGCCCTCAGTCAGACCAGCCCCCACCCCTCCAGTCAGACATGGCAGCATCCGGGAGAACTGCCCACAGCGGAGGATGCTTCCCAGGCGCACCCGACCAAGAACCCAGCCCTTCGGCAGCTTCATGTCCTGCTCAACTTTTGGCTTTGTGGGGGTGACCTGGTCTCTTGGCACCAAGCAGATGATGTGCAGATTACATTAACAAGTCTCAGCTGCAGGAAACAGGGTCTCCTGTGAGAACGGAGGAAGGCCTTTGCAGACAGGGAGACTGGGCCAGGGCCATATTCACATCCTGTGTGCTCCAGCCCTGGCCTGTGCTCTGGCCTGTCACCCCCAGGAGATGTGGCAAGCTAAGCTTGTCCTGGACCCCAGGAAGCAGAGAGAAGCCAGCCCTGACCCATGTCAGGTGGCTCAAGGCCAGGGCAGAACTAGCCAGGACATGGGAGCCCCAGGATAGCAGTGCTCAACAGATGTGTCGGCTTTTTTGAATCATTTGAAAGTTGCAGGCGCCATGACATCTTGCCCCAAGTACTGAGACTTTGATCTTTCAAGACCAAGGATGTTAGAAAATCACAAGACAGTCAGCCCTCTGCATCTGTGGTCTCCACACCCACAAATTCAACCAACTGGGGAGCGAAAGCATTTTTTGAAGCAGGCCACGGCGCACAAGACCTAGGACACTGGGCTCCCACTGCTCAAGCTGCCCACTAAGGCCAGGAGCAGTAGCCCAACGTGGCATACTCCAGGGGACTGCTGAGGCCACAAAGCCTCAGACAGATGGAAGAACCTCCTCAGAGTCAGAGGCCTGTGTGACAGAACCAGGGCACAATAAATGAGCTGCAAAATGGGCTCCCTCTGTGCTCCATGAAAAACTAAAATGTTTGTCAGTATCAACCACTTCTGCATGCATGCTGACTCTGGACAGAGTCTGGGCAGCGCTAAAATCGAGGTTCCCATAAAGCATGGCGGGAACCCAGACGGCCGCTCTTCTTTTTCCTTTTCCAATACTTTCACTAACTCTGCACCGTTTAAGTATTCACAGTGGCAATCAGGAGTAGAAGTTAAATCTCAGGCACCGCCGACCCACTTTGCGCAGGTAGTCCCAGTGGAGGATTTGCCTGCCCCAGCAGGGCGCCCCAAGGCTCTGCTCAGCTATATGCAGGCAGAGGGACACGGTCCTGCCTCCTGATCCTCTGCATCTGAAAGATGTAGGAGTCAGAGCTCAGAATCTTCTTTCCAGTTAAAGTAACAGATGCCTGAGGTCTCCCTTGAAAGAACTGAAACAAGTATTCACTCACTGATTACCTTGACCTCTCAAGGTCCCTGTCCTCTGTGTCTTCATCTGTGTAATAGATAATTCTGACTTTGTCTCTGGGGCTATTCCTGAAATTTCTCCAGCAGACGAAGTTTCCTACTCGGGGAAATTGTGCAGGCCAAAGCTCTCAAAATCAAAACGGAGTCATTTATGTCAAACCCTAATGAAATGCAGTTAAGAAGCCAGGAAGGGAAAGTCCCACACATAATGGCCTAGTAAAAAGAGTAAGGGGCCGGCGAGGCAGCTCAGCAACTAAAGCACCTGCTAGGCAAGCTTGGGCAAGTGCAGGAGCACAGTTCAACCCCTGGCACCACATGCCGCCCTGCCCCCCCC
>NDGN011293041.1:0-13171 GCA_002564285.1 Tympanoctomys barrerae
TATGCAATGTGTTAATTATTGAAACTGTCCTACCAATTTGGTTTGAAACTGTCTCATTGCTCTATTTCTCAATAAAATTATGGAAAAAATTTTAAAAAGCAAAAAAGTTCTTTCCTTTTTTTGGGCAATCTTTTCAGCAACCACATTCCACTTTATTCCATTTTTACAGTCCATAAATTTAATAGGGCTTTCTTTCTCATCAAATTAAAAACTTAAATCATACTGTTGCACTGCATTTTCTTTATTTTCAAGGTAGGGTTGACTAAAATCTCCCAGTAGTAGCCATGCCACTACCTTAACTTTAGACTGCCTTGAAAGTTCTTCTTCCAGAACAATCTGCCACTCTTAATCTAAGTCTCACAAAACATCTGGGCAACAGTAAAATGTAGACATATTATCAGCCAGAGCATCACATACATTTTCTGGTATCCAACTGCTAGTAGAGTCCTGTTGCTAACTGAAATTTCCTGAGCTTGTTTTTTCTATCAGTACTCTTGTTTTCTAAGTCTGACCAAACTCTACAATCATGTCCAGTTCACAGCCTTCAAGGACTTCTTTAGCTGGCACCTCTAAACCTTCCCAAACTCTTTCTACAAGTCAATTCTATGAATCACATGGCCTGGTCGTATCACAGAAATGGCCCTGCCTTTCTAGTGCTAAAATCTTCTTAGTTAATGTTTTCTCATTGCTGAGACAAAATATCAGAAATACAAAGTTAGAGGATGAAATTTTTATGTCAGCTGTTTGCAAAGGTTTCAGTCCATAGTCAGCTGGCTCCAAGCAGGGTGTGATGGCAGAGGAGCAGAGCAGAGGAGGAACAGCCAGCCCATTGCAGGGTACCAGGCAGCAGCAGAGCAGTCTTCTTTTTTTATCCCATCCAGGCTGCAAGCTTATTGTGTAGTGCAACCCATAACTGAAGTAGATCTTCCCATTTTCCACACTCAGACTTCTGCTAAAACAATAGTTACACATGCTTACATCCAGTATCACACCTTTAATATGAACCTACTCACCCTACAGCAAGCCATCTTTGGAGAGCTTCACATAGGAGTGCATAAGGTTTTTGGCAGGCATCTAAATACGGTCTATGACAGTGTCATTTTTGTCTACCTGGTGATAGGAGCTTTCATAGTCATATTAAATGGAATTCCCTGCTTTCATCTCAATGTTTTAAGCCACTTACCATGGAATGAATAAATTCTACATTTTCTACACTAGAAATAAATAAATGAGTTTTCGTTGTCAAACTTTAAGCTTGTAATCCCAAATGTTCTTATAGATTAACTGTAAATAAATCATTATTATATACTCATGTCTCCTTTTTATAATCATAAGGAACTCATCCTATGCTATAAAGAAGTGTATTTTTCTATAGGTTTTGATCCTTTATAAGAAAGTAAATCTTCTTTAGCTTTTATTCAGAAGGAATAAAAGGAATATAAAATGTATTGAACTCGTAGATGGAGAATGAGTAATGTTTACTATGGTCTAATTAAAATGCCAAATTTCTAACTCATATATCAGAGAAGTATTGAGTATCTTCTGAGTATGTGAACTGTGTCAGGAACTTTTGTGAACATATAGATGATGGAGATATAGTTCTTTCCTGAAATATCTTCTGTATAGTATGGGAATAAGATTATATCCACAGAACAAATATATAAAGTGTTCACTTGAGGACACTGTATGAAAAAAAATAATTTTCTTCTGTATCCTGGACATTTGCCTTATTAGTTAAATCTCAAATGAGAATATGGATGAACTTCCATGAGGAAGAGAGAGAGTGGCTTTGGTCTGCTTTCTCATGGGCCATGCTTGCCTCTGATTGCGTGACCACTAAGGGAATGAGAAACTCCAACGTGTCTTGTGAGGTAGAAAAGTAGTCCCTAAGTTCCCTGTGAGCCAGAGCAGTATGATGATGTGAACATGCATCCCCCCCTGCAAAACTTATGTCTACTAGTTATTCAATCTAAGTACTACTATGAAGGCATTCTGGAGATGTGATACACATCTTAAGTCACTTGACCTTAGACTATGGAGATCACTGGGTCAAACCAATCCAACCAAATGATGGAAAGGGCCATGTGATAGTGAATGGAGATGTTTCTTTTTTTCTTTTTTCTTTTAGGGACTCAGACTCACAGTGATCCGCCTGTTTACAACCTCCTAAGAGCTGGGATTACAAGTGCGTGGTACCACACCCAGTCTCAGTTGCCTTCTCAGTGTGCCCTGGGGATGGGCTGGCACAGCAGGCCTGGGGATTGCGTCCCTGGCCCCTGCACCTACTTCCTGGTCCTTTAATCCACTGAGCTATTTGGCTGGCCCAATGGAGATGTTTCTAGAAGCTGTAATTGACCCAAGCTGACAAACAACAAAAAATGTGGAGCTCAGCTCCAAAGAACTGGATTCTGCCAATAACATGCATGTTAGTCAGATTTTTGTTACTGCAACAGATTCTGAAGTTCTTCACTTAGGAAAAGAAATGGTTTAGTTTAGTTCACAGTTTCAGAAGTTCCAGTTCATTACCTGGTAGACCCATTGATTTTGGATCTCTGATTGGGTGACGGGACATTATAGTAGGAGAATGGTACAAGAATATGGTGGATTAAAACCACCTACTTTATGGCTAGGGATAATTAATAATGATGATGATGATGATGATGATGATGATGATGAAGGAACTGCCATCTCATAATCCCCTTCAAGGCTGCCCCCTGTGGTGTAATGACTCCGAGTAGGCTTTACCTCTTAAAGGCTCCATCACCTCCCAACAGTCCATGGTCAGGGCACTAAGCTTTGATCACATAGCCCGTTGGGGAACAGTTGCCAAAACACAGGAACATGGACAGGTTTGGTAGCTGATTTTTCCCCAAGGTGTTAGCTAAGGCCCCCGCTCAGCTGATGCATTGGTTTAATATTGTGATGTCCAAAATATAGAATCCAATGTAGTAGCACAGATTTCTGATGCACAGAACTGTGTGTTAGCAAATGGGTATTGTTCTTATCTCCCATGTTTGTGATCATTTGTATGCAACATTGGAAATGGCATACTGTGAAAGCCTGTTGAAAGGTAGGACAACAAAGAGACATTTCTGCCTCTGAACTCAGGGCCCATTCTCTGGAAACCTCATTTTATGTGCTCATCAACATGAAGTAAAGGAGAGATCCTGAACTTTGAGGTCTCATAGATAGATTCAAGTCCTGGTGCTGCCATTTATCGGCAGTGATATCTGCATTATCTCAT
The DNA here is from genome assembly GCA_002564285.1 of Tympanoctomys barrerae. Classification (NCBI taxonomy): domain Eukaryota; kingdom Metazoa; phylum Chordata; class Mammalia; order Rodentia; family Octodontidae; genus Tympanoctomys; species Tympanoctomys barrerae. The sequence continues at coordinate 3,245 of NDGN011293041.1, forward strand.
TGGTTGTATTTGTAAAACACACTTAGTCTTATTGATGGAGCAAATGCGTCATGTAGATGAAATGAAATACTATGTGCTTATAGCAGGTTCACAATAAAAGTGATATTTATTTTAATTTAAGAATAGATTTTCAGCATTTCTTTTAAAATTGTATAGATTTTTAAAAATCTCATCAAAGTACTGAAATAGTGACCTCAGCATATTAACCTTCTTAAGCTTAATGGGGAGAATAGACCCAAGGTAATCTCCTAAAATTGCACAAAGGGGAAGGACATCTATTTCTCTGTTCCTGAGGATATTTTTGGTAGCTATCTTGATATTTACCAGGCAGGGGGTGGTCAGTGTTTGCTTTGGTTTCTGAATTCATGTGTGGTTAGTCTCATAGTTGGTAGTGATAAGTTTCTATAAAGTACGTAGTTGAAGAAAGAACTATTTCTTGATCATAATCATTACCAAGTGTTAGTAGAACATATATCTCAGCACATTTTGAAAACATGGGCAGAATATTGGTGGGGATCTTTTGTTTATTATTAGCCTGACAACTTCCTAAGCAGTGATTCTCAAAATGTGGTTCCTAGAACTTGTTTGAAATATTAGATCTTGGGCCTCACCCTAGACCTACTGAATTAGAAATCTTAGGGACAAAATACAATAATGTGTGTTTCAGGAAAACCTCCTCATGCTGCCTTTCATGTTTGAGACTCATTGTCCTAAGAGATTGGGGTGACTTTTGGCATTACCTGGAAGTCTGAAGTGGAATTTTCATTTTTGAAGACTCATGAATATAGCAGAGAATTAATGAGAAAAATTATAAATGATGCAATTCTGTAAGAGACTGAATGCAATCTCGATTGCTTTGCTTCCAAAATTTTACATGTATATTAAAAACTTTGTAAAATGAATTACTGTGCAAAGATATCAGGAAGGGTAGGTATCTGTTTTTTAAGGGAAAAAAATTAGGTGGCAAATTCTTTTGTAAAGTTAAAGCTCTGATTTATCTGTTTTGTAAGCAGAATTTTATGTATTGAATTTTCTTAGGAGAAGGCAGATTGTATCTGGTAGTTTTATGCATTGGAAAAGCTTCTGAAGAAATATTTGATTAGTTGATATGGGAGTCAAGATATGCTAGGTTGTAGAAAATAGAGAAAATTGCCATTTTTACTATAAATGCTTTTAAAATAGAACTTGATACTCTTTTTCATAATTTTATTTTCAAGGTGATTTGTTTTTTATGCTTTGTCTTGTGAAGAGAGTGAAAGAAGAGAGAATCAGGAGGGTATCCTGGGATGAATGCCTTGGTGCGCCTGGCTTTCTCCCCAGTTGTGACCTTGGGAAATCTTCTTACACCTGGAAATTAAGCTCCAGGTTGCTTTCCAGCTGTTTTAAACCAGTGTTCATCAATCTTGGGCATGTATCATACTTTTTGTGGAGCTCGTTAAAACTCGGTGGGTCTGGGTTGGGGTGAGCATGGATTCAGCAGTCCTCTGCTACTGTCCTTGCTATGGCTTGTAGGCCAGTTTTAGTTGCACTGGAGAGAATGGGTGGTGGGTGTGTGTTGTATCCCAGCTGTAGGAATATGGCAAGAGGCTACATTGTAAATTACTTTAAGGAGTGCATAGTTCAGGTTCTCTGGAGAAAGAGAATCAACAGAAAATAGTTGTATAATTATGCAAGGGGATTTATTAGGCAGTCTTACTGGATCAGAGGTGAAGGTCACAATGGACATCCATGTGCTGCAGAGCCAGAGGGTCCAATAGCTGCCTAGATCGAAATAATGCAAGGCAACAGAACAAGAGAGATCAAGGATGCAGCAGCAGGTCAAGGCTGAAGGCCTGAAAGCTCAGCATAGCATTTCTGGTCCAAGTCTGTGTGGAAAGGCTAGAGAACTTGGAGGCTAATGCTTGAAGATATGGGTGTAGGTAAAAACTTTCTGAACAAAACTCTAGTTGTGTAAAAAATAATACCAAGAGTGGACAAATGGGATCACATCAAATGAAAAAGCTTCTGCAAAGCAGAGGACAGAGCCAATGGAATGAAGAGAGAACCTATAGAATGGGGAAACTTTTTTGCCAGCTACTCCTTAGATGAAGCATAAATATATAGAGTATATAAATAACTCAAAATTAGACTCACCAAATTTAAAGACTCAAGACAAAATGGCATCTGAAATGAACAGACCTTCGCTAGCTAAAAGAAAGACAAATGGTCAATAAATACATGTAAAATTGTTCAACATTTCTGGCCATTTGAGAAATGCAAATTAAAACAACACTGAAATTGCATCTCATTAAAAGAGAATGGATACAATGGAGAAATTAACCAAAAAAATTCTGGCAGTGTGGAGAAAGGAACCTTCCGTAATTGTGGGAGTATAAACTAATAGTGTACAACCACTGTGGAAGCCAGTCTGAAGATTTCTCGAAGACTGACAATAGAAGTTCTACTGGACCTAGATATTTCCTTTCCAGGTATCTCTGTAAAAGAGTTAAAGTTCTGTATGCATGATCATGTTTATAGAGGCACAAAGCAGAATAGCTAAATCTTATATGTAGCCAATATGTCCATCGACAGATGAAAGGATAGACATGGCATTTATGCACAATTATATTATTCTACCATAAAGAAATGTAAAGTTGAGTTATTTGTAGGAATATGAAATTATCTCAAGGCCATAATGTTGAGTGAAGTAAATTAGATACATAAGCTTAATAGTGTATGGTTCTTCTTATATGAAAAAATTACTATATAAATAAAGTAAGAGATAAATGATAGATAATAGATAAAACAAGAGTGAGTAAAAAGTTAATGTTATCCAGCATGGATAGTATTTGCAAAAGTATTCTTTGACTTAGTACAACTGTCTTATGTATTTTATATATTTTTTGTCTGTTAGTATTATTTGGAATATGTACATATAATTACCTTTATAAGGAATTATAAGATGAATAAATGAGTCTGAGGCTGACAAAATAACAGTGATGGAGGGAAAGGGAAAACAAATAATAGACCCTGTCTCAAAACAAAAACAAAGAATTAAAAAGTGTTATATACATGTACCAATTTAATATAGTGAATGTAATCACTATATACCACAAGGATGTACTGTAAAAGTGAAACCTAAAAACAAGTAAGCAAGCAAACAAATGAACAAAGCCAAAGGAAGTGGCGAATAGTAGGGCTTTCCAGAAATGGCAGGTTTTTTTTCTTTCCTTTTTATTCTGCTTAGTCTACAATACTACTGATTGGTGCCAGCCATATCTGGGAATGGGTTTTCTTTCCTTCGTTTTTTCTTTCCTTCTGGCCTACTCCAGACATTCTTAGAAGTGGGCTTTGTTAACCTGCTAGTTGTTTGTTGTTACATTCTGATAACAGTTGACACTTTCTGATAAAAGCCACAAGGAGCTACCTACCATGGATATACTGTGCCCCAGGAAAGGTGTGGTGTGCTTTCCTTCTGAACACAGGGAGGTGATATGAAGAGAAGTTGTCTGTGGTATCTTGTCCTCTTAGATCCCACTGACTAAATTCATACAGAGCAAATTTTTAACATTCTTGGAAGGCAAATTCCAGATATGGAATTCATTGTCAAATCAGTTGATGATCCTGCAAAAAATAATATTTTCTAAAAATGACATATTAATCATAAGTTATCATTGAAAAATCATTTGAATTAAGAGATTCTACTGTATTCTTACTAAGACAAAAGTAGAAAAGCAAAGGTTTCTAATCCAAGACAGGAAACAAATAGTTATTAGGAACTGTAAAAAAATAGAACTTACCTCTTGTAACTACTGTTCTGCTGTTCCTCCTTCTCAGTCTCACAACATAATATCAAGTATACGAATGAGAAACTACATTATAAGCATTGATTGAGTGCTTACTGTGCACCAGGCACAGTTCTAGCCAGTTACTAACATTTAATCTTCTTGGTTTTACTTTGTTTATTTAATGGACAAATAAAAGTTTTACCAACATACAGTGCACAAAGTGATGTTTTGAAATAAATATACATAATGAAATGGCTAAGTCAACATAGTTAACGTGAACTATCTTGAATATCAATGATGTGTAGATATAATAAATTTAAACATCATGAGATATCAGTGTAGGTAGCAGTATTATTGTTGAGCGAGGAACATGTGTTCTTTGCTCATGATCTCTGAGCTGGTGAGTCTCAAAGGCAGGGTTCAGATTCTGGAGTCTCTTTTGAGACTTCATTTTCTTAACCCTGTGGTGTACTGGTTCTTAGGGGACAGTGATTTCTCTCATGGTGATCAGTTTTGATTTGCACTGTGACTTGGGCAAGGAGGAGACACTGTATCTCTAGGCAATGAGGGAACTTTATTTAGTACTCTCGTTTCCTGGCCTGGGCCCAAATGTCATCCCATTGCCCGGCTCACAACACCTGACATCTGTCTTACACATAGCACATTCACTACTTTACTTAACCAGCTTCACCCTTCGTGCTTGAACATTCCTATTTGGAAATCTTTAACCAGGCTCTGTGAATAAACTAGGCTCTCTGATCCATGGGGTTCAGTGCAAAGGAACGGGAGTCACAATCTCCCCAGTTTTCTTTATGACTCCTGGACCTTCTCATTAACTCACCCTTTCCTGTCACCTCCTTCAACATTCCATCATCCACCAGCTTCTCTTTCTGGGTCTGCCCACCTGTCCTTAACATTCATACATTCTTCTAGACTTGAAGATAAACATGAGCTTCCTTCACATACCTCTTGGTCCTTGGTCATGACACTGTATATTTGTCTACTGATTTTTCCAATTCTTGGCCACTACAGAGAAATACTATAAACTCAATTCTGGTTTATTGTGCTCCCATGCAGGGGAAAGGAATGAGATAGAAATGTAGAATCTCATTCAAGCAAAATTGTTAATACCTGAGATGAACTTCTTCTTACCCAAGAACCTGAGAATTGTAATGGTCACTTTATCTTAGTCTTTGGGTTATTTCAGGCAGGAAACAGATTCCAGGAAGGTCAAATAGATTCACATTCTTCAGTGCTATTCAATTTATACCAATTCTAACATGCATGAGGTATCACCAGGCTGGCCCTTTAATATATACATATTTTAATTACTGGAAAGTGAAAACAATCTAAACGCGCATTTTAAATGGTGTTCTATTGAATTTCATTTTTCCTGTAGGGGTTCTCTGGCAAATGGAACAAAACTGATTGAGCAGGGGCATGGCAGCCTTTTCTTAAAATTAGGCACTTAGAAAACCTAGGAGAGGAAGCAATAGACAAATTACATTCAAAGTTCCAATCTCCTTTGTTTGTTCAGGTCATTCAGGATATCATTATCACGTTAATGGAATTTTCTTATTTCTGTTTGCAGGTCCTTTTGCATGCACATTGTAATCTGACTTGAAAGAAAGAGGGAAGAAACGCTCCCTCATTTTCATCTTTTCTGAGAGCTGAGCTCCTGTGCTAGAAGTGTTGAACCAATGGATTTATTGGCTGTCACAGAAGTGACATCCCTGACTTTTTTCTCTACTTCCCTTGATTTTTTGACTTCTATACCTTTATTTCTAATTTTTCCCATTGGCTATAACTTGTCCAAGTTCTGGCATGAACTTAAGCCTGAGGCCTTCAGGTTCCTACAGTGGAAGTGGAGTAGGAAGTAAAAGCTAAACTTCAGTCACCAAGTGTTTGGAGATAGTTCATGCAAAGGATTTATTTAATTTTACCTGTGTTTAAGTGTGTGCTTTCTCACTTCAACAAAGTAGTTCAATTGGCTGTAAGGATAGTCCCAGGTTGATGGAAGCAGAACTTAATTTTCCATTTGATTTTATCCAGCAAGAACATCTTTATAGTGTTGTGATTCAGAGATGATAATTTTATTTGCAAATGGTGTGTTTTAAGCAGTAAACCAATATTACCTTCCAGACTCCAATGATACATTTAGGTGAGGCTTAAATCACCTGGTGCTGTATCTGGAGCCCAATTTTAAACAAGTTGAGTGTGTTTATGACTGTATTAAGAGGAGCAAAGTTTATCCTGTGTTAGCAATGATAAGAAGGAACAACAAGCCTAACAAGAGTTGATCAAAGGTCCCAATCAAATGCAGCATCTGTGGTCCTGGAGAATTACTGTGCATATAACAGATCGTATGGGAAATGTTTTCATTTCTATGAATTTTACTAAATCAGATAATTTCCTTGATACTTTATTTGGTTTCTTTCCTTCCATAAGTAATTACTCTCTATTTTAAGTGACAGGATCAGTTTAATTTTGCACTTTTTCATCTTTATATAGATGCTGGAAAAGATTAATCTGTCCAGAATATTCTGGGTACTTGGGTCTTATGTTTTAGGACTGTAAATGAGATAGAACATGCAGCTTGTCTTTCTCCTGCCTCTGGGTTTATTTGAATGCAAATTTTATTTTTTAAAATGGAATGCCTCTATCTTCTCAGTCCTTACTGGATCCTACAAGTCCTAGCCTCTGAATTGGTGTGTGTCTACTGATAAACTCAATTGGCATTCTAAGGCTGTAGTAACAAGTGTAGTAAAAATTCAACCATCATTAATTCATGTCGTCCATTTCCTTCCATCTAATGTTGCTCTTCTCATAGCTTATAATTGCTTTCCTTTTCTTCTTTCACTTGTAGTTGTTCCCGTCTTTGCTTTTATGAAAGCAAATAGACAAACTTACCCACCCCCCCCAAAAAAAAATCCTCAAAAATTTCCATTTTTATTCTTTCCCCACCCATTTCTCTTTGGTGCTCAGGTCCCTTCTCAGGTCCTTGACAGCCATTTCCACCCTTCTCTTAAAAATAAGCAGACATGGTTTTACTATTATAGTCTGGAGGGAACTAGATAGACTTAAGATTTCACTTAAAGTCAGCTCCTTGTTTTGTCCCTCCCCAAACAAATGTGTGCTCATCTACTAATTGCTCAGTCTGTTGTTCCTTGTGTGTGCATTACACATGAATTTAGGGGTGTGTGTGTTTGTGTGTGTGTGTGTGTATGTGTGTGTGTGTCCATATTAGAGGGATAGAGAACAGGAACTTAAAGTAGCTTGGGATTGGTCACACCATCTGTTCAGGACACCAGGTCAATGGTCAGGGTACTTGGGGTCCCTAATCTTACCTGTAAATTTTGTTCTTGGAGTTAACGGGAAAAGAAGACACATCAGCCTCTCTTCACAAGTTCTAAACTTTCTGTATTTATCTCTCTTCTTACTTTTCATCAAGTTGATGAGAGGTTTCACTTAAAAGTACAGGGTGAGCTGAGCCCTAGTTAATGTGTTCTTGAAACTGCTAGAGGCAAAGAGGGTTGAGGAACTTATTCTTATTGACTTTACCTCCTGAGTGACTTTTTAAGAGGTGGCTTAACCCTATAGGAGCATCACTTTCATTCCAACCCTCATTTCTGTGCCAATTTTGTATGTCTCTCTCTCTGTCTCTCTGTCTCTTCATCTCTCTCTCGCTCTCTGTATGTCTGTCTGTCTCTGTCTCTCATTCACATTGTATGTTCTTAATAATTTGAAGCAAAAATACAATTTAGAAGTTCATTTTAGTGATGAGGATATTAACTTACATAAAGACCAGATAATGCATTTAAAATCATTCCATAAGTTGATAATAATTGCAGGGACTTTATGTTCTAATCCAAAACTGAGACATATAATCAACAAAACTAATCATAACAGCAGCAATGACAGAAACAGTAATGATCACTGATACTAATGAACATCCACACTGTTAGTCATTGTGTAAGGTACATTTGATCTTCTCAGGACCCCCATGTGGTAAATTGTGTTTTAATTTTAATTTTATAGATAATGGAGGCTAAGAGAGATATCTACTTCACACATTATAATAGGGCCTGTGTAAGTTGTAAACTGTCTCTCTAATCCAAAAGCTTATATTTTACATGGTGGTATGCTACAGGCATCTTGTAGTAGCCCATAAGAACTAATTACCTGTGCTTTTCCCAACTAGTGTTCGGTAACATCAAGATAGTAGTTTGACATCAAGCATAATGAAAGTGTTTCTCCAGTTAAAAAAATTGTACTATCAACAAGAAAAATGCTAAGAAATAATAGTCTATAGACAAAAACCTTCTGGTGGTGAATGCAGATTGTTACCAATGAGGTCTGCAAATGTTCACATCAGCTGAGAGGGGTTATGGTGTTATTTCTATACTCCAATTATGTCTTTTGGTTGGAAGTCCAATTTGACATAAAAATTTACCATGTTCAAATCCCTTTCTATTTTGCTTTACCCCTGTACAAGGTTAGTAGTAAAATTGGAACCATCTAAAATCATCATTTAAGAAATTACATGCAAATAGAAGAAATCATGTTCAAATAGAAGAAAATGACCATTTTTAAATATTCAGCCTTTAGAAAATGCTTTTAAAATAAGTGCTATACTATCTTCACTTTCTTATAGTTAATGAGGAACAAAATATTTGCCCTTAGCATCAGAAGCCCTAGAGTTCAAATGATCAGTGCAACTGGAAGAAATCCTTACCCTGCATCTCAGACTTACAATCTCATAAAAAACATTTTATTTTTGCTGTTAGGATATTACTGCCTAAAGCCTTCACTTGTCCTAGAAAGTATTGTTAAGATTTAAAATAATTGCCATAAAAACTATTTCAAATTTCCCAAATTTTAGAAAGTATGGTGGTTTGTTCTGAGCACTTGGGATTATTTTTGCCCCTTTTAGTATCTGAAATTATCATCTTCACCTTAACTTTGAAATACCATTAATATAATAGGACTCAACTTCATTTTGCAAGAAATAATTATTTCCTCTGAGTTTTACTCACAGCACATATTGCTTCTAACTTCTGTGTAGCATAACCTTTTCTGCTCAAGTAACTCCTCTGGTGACATTATCACAGTCACACTCGCTTATTCTTATGTGGAATGGCAGCCTGCTAGGAACTGGAGGAGGTATGTCTGGTTGACTTGTTTTAAGATAACATAAAACAATTTATTACTCTCATCTCTCTAATTTCTCTTCCTCTTTCTCTCTCCTCTTCTGGTTCCCACCTTTTCCTTGCCAGGTGTGAGACAGATGGCCAGTGGCAGAGAATAAACAAGGGTCCCTGGAATCCAGCTGGTGCTTTTCTTGTCTCACCTGTGGCGTTGCATTTTCTTGGCTATGAAAGGGGATCAAGGAGATCTGTGTGGCAGAGATAGGTGGGGACATATGCTGGACCGTTTTATTTTCCCAGATATGCATTTAAATCATAGTGCATGTTATTTACATTTTGAAATATTTTTGTACTCATTGACATATAGCTACTGCTCAGAGCTCTTTAACATATAACTTGCCTCTTCATCCACCACACTGGCTTCCTGTATCTCGACTCCTGCATACCCTGGATCTACATCTCTACAACTGGTAGGTTTGGTACTTAGAACTTAACACTTACTTTGTTCTCTTTGAAGCCACTCTTAAGATTTGTCTGTTTTTGTCCTGTGGACAACTTAATGTAATCCTTATATAAATTTAGAAGAATAGTTAAAAGCATAACTGCTGGTGTTCTGTGAGGTCTCGGTCTATGCTTCTCTCCTCCTCCTTCTTTCTCCCTTCCTCTTTCTCTCTCTCCTTCCCTCCCCCCTCATGTCTTCTGTCTCTTTCTCTCTGCATATATATCAGTTCTAATAATACATATTATCTCTTGATAATATATATCTGTTCTAACAGATCTATCTATCTATCTATCTATCTATCTATCTATCATCTCATCTATCTATCTATCTATCTATCTATCTATCTATCTATTTATAATCTCTTCTAACACCTTTTAGAAGTAGACTATGGGTCTTAATATCATTGTGTCTCAATGTCATCAATTCTTTTTTTTTGTTGCATCCAAGTTTTTTTTTATTTTTTTCATAATTTTATTGAGAAACAAATAGCAATGAGTTTCAAATCAAATTG